>JAQIWG010005230.1:0-14813 GCA_034695025.1 Chamaedrilus cognettii | reverse complement strand
TTTTTAAGGAATGTAAATCTCTGCAATTCATATAAAATATGAAAGCTTAAGTATCCACGGTAATACTGACATTGAGAATAGAAGCTTATAGAAGCTTTTTATATTTGAAAGATTACAGACAATATAAAATGATTATAATGGTAAATAAAAGTTCAGAGGACTGAAGTAATTTTAATTCTACCCATAAAATTTACATGTAGCTGCAACGGTCGAAGTGCTTAATTATGAAAAACCAAATTTTCACATCTATCAGCAGACGTCTATCTATAGATTTTACTTGATTCAATTATACGAACGGTCAAGCCTTTTTTCGCTAAGGATTGTGTCAATAAAACAGTCAGTCTTGCGGGCTCGTTATATTCGTTTTCCTAGAACCTTTCTCATTACTGAACACGCAATTCACAACGCAATTTTAACGTACAGCCACAACGTATAAATTACACCGAGCTGACAGTGCCTCCGAAAGCTTTAAATTTTATTGTTGGCGCCTACTTCACAGAGAATTACTCGCCGATGGGACATTCAATCATAATAAGAGAACTCGAATCTGGTCCGCCGCCCCAACTACATGACATTGTACTCACTCTCCAGAATCTCCGCAGTGGATTGTATAACTGCAGTCCGTGGACTGAACGTATAACATAATTTTTTATAAGATTTAGAGAAACTGTTGGATTTCAAACCTTTTCATTTTACAACAAAAACCTTCTTTCCGTATTTGCATGTAGTCGTCACGCATTGTTCCGATCTTGTGGCATGTGCACAGCGTGAGCACAAGCGTAATAGTTCTGACTGTGAATGGCACCCAGCAAAGGACATCATTTAAAACTTAGATTCAATAGATTACAAATAATTTTACCCAATGCTTCATCATCACCTTAGGTAACCTAATTTAGTATTTATTTTCTATTTATTAAATCTCTCTATTGTACCCTATTGTGTTCTATTTTTCTTAACTATTCTATATGTTAGCTTTTCCGGTGATTCCGAAATTAGCGTTTTGGCTATCCTAACAAGTATTCATGTAGTTAAGACTCGAAGACCCAGAAAACCTTCGCCTATAAAACAAAATTGTAGGGCTGCCGCCCTGTACCCCCAGTTCTGCTCGCTCCATCAGCTCTCAGTGCAGAGATATAAACCAGCCTGGCCGAGTGGCCATGCTTCATTACAGCGGGAGATTCCGAACCCAAGGGTGAGCCTTTACGACTACCGGCTCTCAATATGACAGCGCCGTGCGCCGCCGAAACGGGCGTTAAAGTCGTCGTTATTTATTTACGAACGCTAGCGCTTTGATCGACGAAATAACGGAGAGTGAATTATGAATGCGAGGGTTCGCGGGTGTTAACACTAACCGATTCTAATGCGCTCTGCTTCCATGGCGGCGTAACCAGATGTTTTCAAATGGTGGGGACGTGAGATGACATGCGTGTAAGCAGGGGAATGGGGGACAGTATAGCCTACTGACTCTTGAGTTCTAAGAGATTAAGTTTTGGTCTAGTACTTTTTCCGGAGGTTACCACAGAAACTCATAATGCAACCTAAAAGAAGGCTGGCCTGCGCGACTTATCCACAGCGTAGAATATTAACTGCGCACTCAAAGAATGCCTATGTACATTCTCAAACAGAAGCATACTATCCGTTTTGTCATATTAGAGACAGCAGAGGAGGGAGGTAGCTGCCCACCACTCCCTTCACATCCCCCTCCATTGCATTACGCCGCTGTCTGTTCCAGTTGATTGCTTTAAATGTTATGCATGCGTGGCCAATAATTGGCCACGCAGTATACTACAAGCAGCCATCAAAACAGTCGACGTAAATACTTTTAACTATAGAGTTCATGATCACCCCTAATGTGTAATTCAGTTTAAGGCTTTCAAGGTCAGAAGGTCATCAATAACAACACATTTTAAAAACCTTTCTTATTTAAAAAACTGGCCTATATAATTTCCTTCATACCTGATATGTGCAAAGAATTTAAATTGAACTTAATTGAGAATTAAAATTAGCCAACAACTCGTTGCAGTGACGGCCGGCGGAAAACAACTCAAATAAAAACCTTTGGTGAACAACCATCTGTGCCAATAATATTCTGGCTTTCAATAGCCATTTTGTATCAAGCATTAGTTTTGCAACTGACGTCGTCATGATGCTATTGGTACCGTTGTCACGTCACACACCCGTGAATCGCGTGTGACGTCACATGAAAGCTACCTACAAGAGCGCGAGTCAGTGATGTTGAGCCTCGCCGTGTTCCCGTTGTTCACCAACATCTGCTTCGCCTTCGCCGCCCTCCCCCCACCCCCAGGGAGACACCCCCCTCCCGCCGATTCGTTCTCTCCCTCTGCCTCCTCGTCCTCCTCCCCCAGGGGGGTCCCAGGGGGCGCCGCCAGGGGGCAGGCGGGGGGGCTCGCGTAGCTGACGCTGAGAGGGTCGTCAGTAAGGCCGAGGTCGACGTGGACGTCCTCGAGGGGGATGTCGACGGGAGACTGGTTGCCTCCCGAGGCGGAGGGATAGTAGATCCACCACGTGTCCGGACCTGGCGACAAGTTGTTTGACTTGCTTTGATAAAAATTACGAGAGTCAGCTTGCGCCAAAACGAGTTTGTGAGAATTTAAAACATAAAAGATGGAAAATCATGGTTTGCCAAAGAGTGTTTAATCTTGCGATTAAATTTTTATGCACAACTGTTGACGAATCTTAATGCATGGATACCATATTTCAACACGGGCTTGAAAACGGGTTTGTTAAAAATAGCAGAAAATGGTTCGAGCATTAAAGCACAATAACACATGATTTCTCATCGCGAACAAGAAAATATGAATGAAACTTTCGTAGCTACAGTATATAGGAAGTCAGAAACAACTGCCGCAGTAAATATTAAGTTATTATTGACGAATTAGAGGAAATTTGTAAAGCTTTTAGGTACTTATTTGCCAGTTCTATAGCAGTGAATTCAACCAATCTGCGAGACTTATTGATAACAGACGGGCATACTTCTATCCTTTGTGTATCCCCAGCGGTAAGTCTCCGAGGTTCGCCACTTGTTTCCGATCAGGTCCGCTTCGATGCGCGCCATTTCAGTCTCGTGCGTGTTACCCATCACGCCCAGGTTTCCGCTAGAAGCCTCGGGTATAGTCTATGATTAGGCTCGTTCAGCTGGCTTGTGATATTTTACAACAAGTCTGAAACAATCACACCACAAAGCGTCATTCCGCATGTTGTAGTTGGCGCGTTTAATGTAATCGCGACACAACGTCACGGCGCTAAAAGAAATAAAAATAATGACGTCACAACGTCATAGCTGTGAGCGCGTTACAGAAAGTTACGTAGCAGAACTTTCGAAGTCTGAATCGCGTCACGTCTGAAATATTGACGCCAAAACATCAGCCGGCATTGCAGTCCTATTTACGTCACAACGCCTTTCAAGTTTTTGCATGTTTTCAATATTTAATCGTTCTCCAGTGCGTCTAAGATGATTAACGAATCACAACGTTGTTGCTGAAGACGCACACAAATATCTCAGAATGTCATCGCTTTCAAATGTGTAAAAAAAACAATGACGTGCCAAACATGTGCGTCCGCTTCATGATTACCCGAGACTTGAGTGATTCGGCGTGAGTATAGAGCACAACACTCCAGCAATTCATTTTTTGAAGCAAAACCTGCTAGTCGCTCACAAATTTGTTAAATGACTAAAAACATTCATAAAATTCATTAGATCTATGCTGGTTGTTGCATTAATTTTGTGTGTGTGTCACTGTGTGAATTAAAAAACCTATAAACCTCTATTATAGTTAAAAACTTTACTCAGGACCTATTTTTAGAGGTAACTTTTAAAAATTCTTGTCAAAGCAGACGCAGTTTTTCTAATATTCTTTAGACTCCAATACATCATTAATGAATTCCAGTTTCAATCCATCTTTCAATAACGCTGCTAACTTTGGATACGCAGCACGCTGTTCTACAATCTACAGCCAGGTACATGTATCCTTATTCCTGACTGACGACAATAATTGTGTACAATGTCACATCCGAAAGTCAATGAATGTTGATAGCCACAATGAATGTTAAGCGTTTAAAATTCTGCAGCATTGTCTATTTACATTTCTGAAGTAAGTTAGTCTAATTCGCATTTTAGCACCGCCCTTTACCATCTCTGAATAGATCAGGAGCCTGCAGACAGACCGATGCATCAGCAGTGCACCGAAGCAATTCTTCACGAGCTAGACTGATCGCTCACCCGCAGCCTCCACCGAGAATGCCACTAAATTGATGGCACGTTTGAGAACAAACTAGAATTATTTCTCGGTTCCATTGCGTCTCGATGATTTTCGAAACAGAAATCAAAACGGACCGAAAGGCAAGTCCGGAATGAATCATGGAGCGTCGAAGGACTGCATTGGCTGGCAGCTGGTACTGAATAATAACAACGTTTAGGATATTAAGAATGAAATGAGTAGCAAATTCTGATTCCGCGTACAATACGCAGCAGACCTCCGGGAATTAAATTCTATTTCATCATGAATCATAGTCGACGGCTCTGAGCCGCTGCAAGTCAGCACGAGAGGCTTACCATTGTGATCTAGTCGATGGCCAAAGGTAGGACATGCCTAGAATAGCTTCCAGTGTAATATCGTGATACCGAGAAAACAAAAAGCTATCGATTCAACTCTGTACGGTTCAGAATAGGCCTACTTGTGATTTGATTTTAGCGTGATTCCACGCTTGCTTCTACATGTATAACAGAACGCTCGTCTCTACTTGGCAGCAATCGCGATGGTTGCTGCTGCTATTATTATTATTAGCAGTAGCACGTTATAATTAATACCGTAACTAGACCTAGGTTGTTGTAATTTTATGTAGGGTACTGTAGGCCTAGTCGCTCTCAGAATTTTAAATGCACGTGTCTGGCTTTGGGCTTAATGGGTTACATTGTTTTGGCAAGTGGATCCTTGACTTAAGTTATTAGATGAATTGTAGAATTGTATATTCGTAGAATTGTAGAATGGTACATTGTAGATTTATTTCAACACTCAAGGATTGAGTGTTGAAACTATCGTGGATTTACGCCAATATTTAATATCATGGAGACGGTTTGACTACGGTATTTACAAGATTCTGCAAAACTTAGTACCAAAGATTTGATCGTGAACCAGACCCGTGTTATTGCATGTTTTATGTATGTTTATTTGTTCCCATCGACTTCACAATAGCCCCTACCAATCAGCAGATAATGACCCTTGGCTAGCGCGAGTGCATCGCAGCGGCACTGCAGAGGATTTACGAACATCCAGCTCTCGACGCTTCTGATTGGTCGTTAAATCTCTAACCACTTCCGGTCCACCGCCCCTATGTGCGTCGATGAGCTTGGAGATTGGAGCGGGTCAAGGGAAGCTTGATGATTCTTAATCTTAACCCGAGTTCTGGATTTTTAGTTCTTGGTAGTAATTCAGCATCGACTTTGATCCAAGACCCGTTTTCAGGTCAGTAAGGCCGGTTTTTTTCGCCTAGTGTTAAATTTTAATCCAAGATTTATTCTGCAAAAACCAATTACATGGCGCTAAATTAACCATAGATTAGGCTTTCAGCGCGCTCATTGGGTGTGATGACGTCATGATCTCGGATTAAATTTTAACACTTGATGGGAAAACTCAGCCTAAGTGATGACGCTAAGGATTATTTATAAGGAATTCTTCTGTCTAGGGCTTGGAGAGAAGATTTAACAAAAATTATGGTCCACGATTCGTGCGAAAGTTGCAGACATGACATAGACCTAACGTGATGTCCCATTTTGTAACATGCATATCTATCCTCCAAGTTATTGCAAATTATAAGTTTTATTGATTTACGGATTATTTCTTATCACAGTAATACTTC
This sequence comes from Chamaedrilus cognettii, assembly GCA_034695025.1. NCBI lineage: Eukaryota > Metazoa > Annelida > Clitellata > Enchytraeida > Enchytraeidae > Chamaedrilus > Chamaedrilus cognettii. Next base: position 8,936 of record JAQIWG010005230.1, on the reverse strand, counting down.
TGTGGACTGAGAGCTACGCAGCAGACAAATTCCGTTTTGAAATTATGCTCTCTTTGGTACAAAAAAAGACGTTGCTCAGTCTGATCGCTTTGTTATGCATAAACTAAACGTTTATGCATATCGAAAACGAATTTTGAATGCCTAGCCAGCGCCTGCCTCGGATAACCCCTAGTCGGATATTTTAGTTAAAATGCACTTTGCGACTTTGCGATTGACTTTGCGGCTTTGCGACTGTGACTTTGCGACTTTGCAAAGCATTCACTCCAGCCTCCTACTCGACACGCAGCGAGCGTCGACGAGTCTGTCTGGCATGGCGCTATTTTGAAGCCCTTTCCATCACTTATCTTATACTGCAGCAAAACCAATGAGGTAAGAATGAAAAGGCGAGACAGTTTACCCCAGATTCTCAAATGCCGTACCCAGGTTTTCATATCCGTACCCCTCACCCCCCCCCCCTTCCCCGATTCTCAAATACGTCACCCAAAGTTTCATCATACCCCCGAGATCCAATACCGTCAAATGCAAGTGCAGGATATGTCTAATATCACTATAGATGCATTATCCTGGTCAATAATTCTATGGAACCCAAAAACTCAGAGGGAATCGAGTAGCAGATCTAATGCGAGGAAAATTATTTCGAACAACTTTAGATGAAGCATTATATGCCTTTGAATAATGCAGCGCGGAAATAATATTACCGCGCGAATACGCGTGAAGCCAACTACTCTATGACTTATAAATATTTATTACCGCTATTCGCTGACGAAATTGAAAAGTAACTTGGTAGCTTGAAAAGTTACGATGTCAGTTGGCTTATAGGGATCGGTTTCCAAATCAATATCTACATAGGGTAATACTAATATCGCCCAGAGGAAATGATATGGTAGCCAGTACTACTCCGTAGCCTAACTCCCATTTCACTGCCAAGAACAAACGTGGAAGTTGTTATCATTGTTAAATGTCCATAGGCCTACGCCTCAGGCTGACTTCACTCTGTCACAAACTTCAATAAATTTTCGTAGATTCAATGAAGAGATTCTAGAGAAACTATATCAGTCTAGTTTGATCTTGTGATAGCAACTTTTTACAGACAGCTGATCGAAGATTTGACTAATTTCCTTGATAATTATGCATGTTGGCCTACAATAGGCTACCAACACAAATTTTCTAAATTTGATTTTTATCGATCAAGCATAATATTTACAGGGATGGCATTAACAAGCAAAGAATAAAACATATATAGAACCAAAATAGGATCAGCACTTTAATGTCGATCGTTAAACGAGAATGGCTTCAATTGGAGTAACTTTTATGCATTTTGTTCCGCCCTTCGCCGAAAGCCAATTTTGTACCATCAGCAGTGAAATCCAGGCCCTTCGTCACGAAACCAATAATTCATCCGAGCAGAGCAATCTCGGCCGCAGATTGTCAGGAGAAGAGAAGATTGTTACGCGATGACACTGACATCAATCATAGGCCGTGGGCATCTGTCGTGGTGGGATCTAATCTGGCGAACGATGATGTGCGCCGGAAATAATTAGAAAGGCAATGCGCCAACTGAAAACGGAAGCTAAACGATGAAAAAATCCATCAACTCCGAGTCCTATGGCATGGAGATAAATAAATTGACGCGCCATCAAAAATTTCATCAAAGACTAATAATAGACTTAATTACAATAGTTATCTGTCGGCTGCCTTGCCTCAACAACGTATCTTTCAAGGGTATTATGGTGAACACAGTCTTCGGCAGAACCGCAGGAGGATCCACTTCAGTTTTTAACTGAGTCAGTTTAGACTCAAAATTTAAATAAACATTGCGTCAAAATGCTTTGCCATTGCATTTTTAAAATATAGTCAAGGTTTCTTTATTATAACATTTCGCTGGCGCTATTCTACTAAATTTTTAACTTTGGAGTTTTGACCCGTGTTCACTTCAGAAGATCTTCAGAATACCCATTCGATAGAACTGCACTATACGCTTATCTGATATTTCTTTGAATTTATTCTACGTGATATCACGTTTATATTAAGTCCTTCGTGAGATGAGAAAGGAGGTTCTGTGTGTTTCTGAGTATTGCCTCTGATGATGAATTACTAACAGTCGACACCGGCAGCTGTCCGAAGCGTCTGTCTCAGGCGAGCCTTTGTCGGTGCCTCGTCAATTTGACCGTGGAAGGTCGTCAACAAGTGAGAGAAGCGTAGAAAGTTAGAAGAGAGACACTAAGGGAGGTGAAGTGAGAGAAAGGAAATGAACCGTGCATAGTTTACAAAGTTAACTTTTAATTTTCGTTTGATTTGTGTGTTGTTGTCGCTTACATTATCAGCGATCGTCTCTGAAGTGAGAGGAGACCATCGATGCATTAATTATGGATAGGCAGCTGTCTTTTAATGTTGACTGCACACCATGAGCACAAAACGCAGATATTGCACACAGCGCAAGGTGTCAACGCTTTCAATGGTTAAGCAATCCTTCTTCAACAGTAGTACAATTTGCATCGTTGATTTGCTCTGAAAAAGATAAGATTGATGAGTATTGGACCGTGTTGGAGCCTAGAAATGAAAGACAACATCAAGAGGTTAATTTTTCAATATTTTCAGCTCAAGATCTGCCGTTGGTCGACAAGTCGCTGACAAGCGTCCTGAAGCTGCTGACGTCAGAAGTGACGTCACGCGCATGCGCAGTTGCGCACAGAGCGATCGCGGATCGCGTCCAATATGGCGGCGTAATATCCGAGCGACGTTTAATCATTCACAAAAATGAAGTGGATTATTGGAGGGCTTCCGTGTCGAATCCGATTGGCATATACACAGTGGACTGGATCAAAATCTAACTTAACTCGGAGTGTGCAAACTGTGCATACAGATTTGAGTTATGGATTTTAGATGGAATTGATCAACCTGGCGTATTTTATGATTTATCTGCAAACCCTAAAACGGCTATTTGTGAATAACACTTTAACTATAATATTGAGAGTATAGTTTAAGTTTTTCATTATAAAATTGAATGCACGAAACAGTAGGCATAGCCTAGTACTTGATGTCTAATGGATTTAGAAAGCACTTTAATAATATTCACAGCGTCATTAGCTTGTACATACACAAAGATCAGTGAACGACATTTAGGCCATGTAGTTAAATAATGCTTTTAAGAACCACTCAGCACTTTTAATGCAAATTCATAAATTATATTACGTCTCAAAATTTCGTGATCGTTTGTCTCGTTATAGCGTCGCTGCTAGGCTTGTGTTTAAATGTTGTCCGATGTTGATTCGGCAGCAACATGCGTGCTATACAGATGTTATGGATAGTGGGTCAGTCCACTGATTAGCACTCTACTCTCGACCACTGCGAGGTTATCGGTCGGTGTGATGAGCCTGCAGCAGACACATCACCCGGTCAGCACCCGAGTCGAAGGGATTAATACTCGCGCTGGCCGATTCACCGCCCGTTGGAAATTTTAATATTGTCATTCGTGGACAACATCATCAATATTGAGAACTGCAACACGTGCTCTCGTTTTGTTTGCGTCCAGGATACATTATTTATTATTATTTGATGATGTTATTGCATGATGCGTTTAAATATTATGTTTAAAATAAGCATTGTAGTCTGACATCGACAGTGTTATCGTCAGAGAATTTCAGTATGCTGTACTATAGAGGCATACGATCGCAACGAGTTTAGATACGAATTATTAAAATATAGAATTTTGCGACAATCATCGATAAATCTCATATCATATCCCTGCGATATTCAGTTAGCTTATTTCTGAAGGGAGAGATTTTACAACGTGATGCCTAGTATAGGGTAGGTTCGCAAGCGTATGAATAGTGTTGTCGCTAAAAATGTTCGTGCCATTAAGCTAGTTAGTCGATCTGCATTAGACCTGCTTTCCTGTCACCGCTGTGCAATTAAGCGGAAAGCTTTTCGATGCATTGCTGGACATTACCAGCGCACATCGCGGGACTTTGCATCAATAATATAATTAGGGGTCAATCACATATATGACATAACACCAAAAATGTCATTCTCAATCCCGCCCATCCACCCCTTCTGATGCATTACAACGCCGGGCCAGATCGCTCTAAAATATTATAATAACAATGCAAACAAAAATTTACATGAAAATTTATCAATAAAACGCTTTTCATCGTAGTGACGATTGTTTTTCGAAAGAGCATCCTTCAAGTTGTGAATAATTTTTTTTTCTAAAACAATTATTTGTAAAGGGACATTTTTCCGACATTTGATGTCAAATTTCTTGTTCAAACTCTACATACAATGTTTCATGTTTTCTACCCATCCACCCCTTATAACGGATTATAGCAAAATTCTTGCCTACCAACCCACCCTCAAGCGCAGAATTATTATATTTGAATGGCCCTTTAAAACAAAGAATCGTTCGGCATGCGGTCATCATAACACCGAACGCTTCAAAGCCCCGGATTGCCACTGGATACAGGCGTGGGACATCAGCTAACAGCCACAGTGCCACAGTTGCCGATCGAACAGCTTTGCTGCGCCATGTTACGCTCACATTGACGTCACGCTGCACCAGTTACACCGGGGAGGCCACTATGATTACATAATAAAAAATACATTTAATCAAATGCTTTTACCTCGTTCTTCGCTTCCGTATTTCAAAGCGGATAAATACGCTTTTCACCATTTTCATCATTTTTTTCACAATTTTACCTTTTACCAATTTCAGACGATTATTATTTTCTCGGCGGTCATCTGTTTCTGCTGTGGGCTAGTCTTACCGAAAGACAGGCGAGTGAATTATAGAGAACCACGGAACTTAAACAACGGACTATCAATATAAAAAAAGCTTTTCCAAGTTTCTGCAGTCCATGCAGGCAACTTTTTTAGTTTCGCAACTTCTACCGAAACGTACAATGCTATTCGAAGTAGATTAATAATTGCTTCCCAAACATTTTTATCCAGCGTATCAATACTCACTACATCCACGTGTAACCTGACCGTCACCAGATCTCTCTTTCAATTACTCGCCTCATTAGAATCATGGTTTCTCCGCATGGACTCTCACCGAACTGGTCGCTAATTATGTGTGCTGCGACCGTCGGGACTCTATCGGGGAGGCTGAAAGTTGATTCCTTGGCTCGAGGTCAAGTTACCACGGAAGCGTGACGGAGCAAACTTCCGTCACGACGCACATGTGGCTTGCAGAACGATGCAAGCCACTGACGTAGAGAGGTATTATTAAGACAGTTTTCGACCCCGGAAAGAAGTCTGACTGTGGCGTCCACATGTTGAAATTCAGATGTTCCTTCGTGAAGCTCGCTATTGGAGAAATGAAGTACACTTAGTGATTCATTCTCAAAAGTTACTGTGTCAAAACAAAATCAGTCGCAAATTATGTCAAAATAATGCTTGTATTGGGCGTCAAAGTAACTATCAACAAACAATTGTCTTACGCTCGTTTATTGGCGCCCCCTATCGCGCATTTGAATCAAAAATCACCGTCCTATGGGCCTTCCCTCGCTGAGCAAATGCGCAGGATGGGGCTTTCAGGTAACAAAATTAATTCAAATCGCGATTTTAATGGGAAATGAATTCAAATCAGCAAGTCTCATCGTCGCATAGCTAAATTTATGGGAATTAAAAGCCAATTTTTGAAATTTCCGTCATCACTCTCCCCTCCAAACTTGTCAGTTGCATTTAGATTGACAGCCAACTTTAGCTAAATGTTGCTCTTAAACTTCGTTTTCAGCTTAGTATTGCAGTGTATTTCTACGACACTGCCATTGTCTCCTTTTTGTCTCCTACTCTACGCGGCCTGGGCTGGGTTAATACCCGCTTCAAGACGTGAAGCAGTCTTTCACGAGCAACAATGCTGCTGCAGCGCTGCGATCATGAATAAAAGATTACCGTTGTCTTTGTCATTCACCGCTCGCGTCCCAAGATGCTAACGGCCCCCATCGTCCGGAAAACTGCGCCTCTGACACAAGGGGGGGAGGGAGAGGGCAGCACACAGCCCCTGCCAAAAATAAAATATATTCTGACCGTTAGGCCTATGGCAGCTTGTTTGCTGAATTTTGATTGGTACACAGCAAAAAATTTGAATTGAAAGTTAAAGACAAAGCAGAAAATTACGAATAAAATGTTGGTTGAGTGATTTTTAAATATTTGAATTGAATAAAGCCGGTAATCCTCCTCAAAAGGAAGCCATATTTTTTGTGTTTTTTATCGTTCCGGATTGTATTGTTATGACATTATAACTACATGCTTGATATTTAATATTCGAAGCCTTGAAGACCGCTCCATGTAATGAAACTATCGCCTCTTGTCGGTTCTTCAAATGCGTCAATAAGATTTCAGCGTCAATCCACTGTTTTCCCCTGCGAACCCTACACTACAGTAGCGCTCCGGACTACAGAGGAGGGGTCGTGTGTGCGTGGAGAGAGAAACGATCGTACACGATAGATGGAGGCAGCAGTGCTAAGCCCCGCCGGACGGAACGAGTCTACGCGGAGATGCGAGGACCTGACTGGCGTACTAAACAGAAAAGCGACTCGACGGATAATCTTCCGTGGCTGAAAACCTCGTTATGGTGCAATAATGGCGTTTACCATAGGCAGACCTGAACTATAGATAATGGCATTATTGAACATAGGCATTATTAAACTATAGATAATGTTTTATGCGGATGATAACACAAACGCATCAAGTTGCGCGCACTTTCTTAGAGAAGAAACAAGCTCATGTCATTATTAAATTAGGCATACAATCAATCACACAAAGACTATTATTATCACGTAACAGTCTGATTTTGAAAAAAAAACTAAAAAAACATACAATGAAGAACAAGAAAGTCAGAGCTTACCTAGATCCGCCGCGACGTACGACTACATGTAGTGACACAATGTAGTCCTACGATTATTTCTAACTATGGCGGTTCAGAACTTCAGCAGAACGTAACCTCCTGGGAATGTGCTGGGCAATTCCTTTAAAATATATTTGCCAGGAAGATTCCTTCTCCGGGTTTCTTCGCACTGTAGATAAAATCGTAGAAAGTTCATCTATACCAAAAAAGCAACGCCAAATCGTAGCTTAATGGTTGTACAGTCAACGAATGATTTTACTAGCCTGCCTGAAATTACAACAATGTTAAATGTTGATTTTCATTTTCAACATATTAAAGCAATTTAGCTAAGCAAGTCCTGCCGATCTCCTACAGTCATATGGAACAACTTGATTCTTAGGGCTGGTTTTTCGAACACGGATTTAATGGTGGTTCAGGATTTAACACACCACTTTGCATAGGCTAAATCCTGAACCACCATTAAATCCGTGTTGGAAAAACCGGCCCTTAGACTATAACACACTTACGCAAAGCACCACGTTACTAACTTAAACAATTAAGCTATTATTCAATCGATTCAATCAGAATGTAGCGGTGTAGATGCTTTCCACAAATTCTCGTCTATGTTCTCATGCAGCATAACCATGTAATATAGCTCGCAGACGATCGACTACTTAACAAGGCACAAGAGTAACTATAGTCGTTGAGTATAGCCTAAAGATCCTACGAAAGATATTACTCTGTACGACTAAAGGAGTCTGAACCACGCGTGCACGTCAGGGATGCTGCTATGTCTGCAGCAGGCACCTGCTGCTGATGTTGCCGATGCTGCTGATGCTGCCGATGATGCTGCTGCTTCTGCTGCTGCTGCTGCTGCTCTTGCTGCTGATACGCATTCGCTGTTGCAGCTTAAACACCAATGTTGCTGCGTTTTTTGCTCGCAGGCTTCTGTAGTGTCATACCGCAGTGTGCCTGCAGCTCACTGCGACTGCGTGCTCTCAGAGTAAGTGGATGTCAATGAAGATAAGCGGCACGCTGTCATTTTAACAATAATGGCGTTGTCTTCAACACACCAATTCCCTAGGGTGTGTGGTGGTTTTGGGAGTTTAAGGACCGTGTGTAACGGCTGTTACAGTCCGGTTTTGTGCGGAGGGCCACGCACAGAAACAATCGCTCCCCGAATTTAGTCGCCTACTACGACTCGCCAGGGGTGCTCTGGGCTGTTTTTTCCCCGGCTTCCAGGGGGTACTTTTATCTATGACGTTCACACAACAGTATTCATCACCTGCGCGAGAGAAAATGCGAACAGACAGAGCAGAATATGGGCATCGTGCCTCATGCTGCCGTATGCACTTTGCACAATGTTACGATGCAACAGACACGAGGCCACAAGTAATGCGCCTTGCTCTGCTCGCCTCGTGTGGCTGTTATAGGACTTACTGCTTTCAGCCCACTCACTTGTGTATTCATAGCTTAATTGCGCGCCGACCATCCTTCAAGTGAGGACAAGTATTGTGGACGACGGAAGAAAGCAGGGGCGGGGCCAGGATTTTCTTTTAGGGAGGTTAAGCAATGTAATCCGATGAAACTGTGGGGTGATAGTATGCTAAATATATAGAGCCCTAGCTCTTAGGGGAATCGACTTTGGAGCATGTGGGTCAAAAACAGGATAAATTTTTTACAACTTATTGAGTAGACGAGTCTTTCCTGTGCCTGCATGTTTTGGTGACCCAATAGTAAAGTTTATTACCGGAAAAGTAGTGGAGTGGGGGGTGCAAGCAAACTTCATAGAGGGGGGAGGGGGCTAGTCGACGTGCATTTAAAAATTATTGATTTACATATCTTAGCGCTAGATATTAGAGCGAAAGTAATGGATGGAGTTTATGAGTATTGCTCCAATTTAGCCCCCTCCCCTCCCCCCCCGTAGCGCCGCCCATGCTGGGAATGAGAAAGCAATGGAGAGGGGGGGGGGGGTTAAAAGGCAATGTGCGCGAAAATGCAGACTGCATGCGCATGTGTAATGCGCATGTGTGATGCGCATGTGTGATGCGCATGTGTGATGCGCATGTGTGATGCGCATGTGTGATGCGCATGTGTGATGCGCATGTGT
>JAQIWG010005229.1:0-14815 GCA_034695025.1 Chamaedrilus cognettii | reverse complement strand
AAGAGATAACACTGTGTCCCAGCAACGCGGGTTTCACAGAAAATGCCCAACTGCAATAACTGTTGAGACTTGTTATGGCCGGTTGTACGGTACATCAACAGGCAGTTGACGTCAATCACTAGTTCATTCCAGCAACTAGTTTACGCCAACAATGTTCAGCTAGTTGACGTTAACAAGTATGACGCCAACAGGAACTAGTTGACGCCAACGACTATTTGACGCCAACAACTACTTGACGCGAACAGCTAGCATACGCCGGTAACTATAATTATAGTTGACACCAACAGCAACTGGTTGCCTCCACAGAACTAGTTTACGAAGCTTCATCAAATCGGATGAAGTTTCAATCGGATGTGAAGATCACACACTAAATTTAATGCAACAGCAAGCCAACAAAATACAAATTGTCTATCATCTCTATACTGTTAATATATTACAGCGACCCTTATGCGTTTCCATTACCCTCTACTTAATGCTACACTATGCGTCCCATATGACCGGACTAGGGAGTTAACCAAACAGGATTTACATTGACTGCTGATTAACCACTCATGAGGTCTTATGACATTATCTCATTAACTGTACAGCCTTGCGGTAAACAAGCACTAATTACACTAACGACTCCGCACTGATCATCAGTCTACAGATGTCACGAACACCACTACAATATCCTATTGTTACGGCCTAGACAACAGGTTTGATACTAACTAGTAGAGCTAGACTGATTGATCAATTGATGACCGACTAATTCTCCACGCCCAACCGGATCCCGACAGACCGAGCCCCGACTATCAGCTATCCAGCAACTCCTGTTCCTTGCTCAGTCTCCTCTAGCCTTGACGCCCTCCGTACCGACCGTTACGCTATCTCTTCAGCTTTCTCTTCCTCCCCCTGTTCTATACAGGTCAGACCCGACTAGACGGTAATACAATATAGCCTGCTACATCTGCGATACAATTGTGTCACTCGTGAGTTTCTAAGGTCATAGACCTAATACCAGCTAGATTCCCCTCATATCGAATACGACCTCCACTGGACGGCTACAAGCTAGTCAGTCCAAGATCCCCAAGAGACTCTACTACTGGTATAGTCTGCCCGGCAGTCCTACCGACATATGTGTAGGGTCACCCGTAATAAATATCAGGCGTATAGGCCAAGTTTATCGGAATCTTAATATTAATGAATAATCTAATCTTAACTTATACAATGTACAATACGTGTATACAGGGCAAATTTTCAAGTGCTGTTGTAGCCTACACGGAATGTGCAAAACTGTAGATTCACATTACAATTTAAAAGGTGATCGTGAGTTCTCTACGGAAAGGAAAATTCTCCGTCATCATCTCCTCCCCCCGGCTCCGTCCTCCCCCACCCTCCGCCCTCCCCCTCCCTACGCCCCTCCCTCCCTCCGCCCCCCCTCCCGTCGTGACTTCACTAGGTATAAATTGCACTTTGAGATCTGCACAGAATTAAATGTGCAGTGCAAACTTTCCTTAGAATGTAAACCGTCTTATCATGACTGGGCTTCTTGTTATCAGCATGTGAAATTTTGACTGATTTGACATGTGGCTCAAAAAATATGGCAGCTGTTTGCCGTTTTAGTAACCTACAGTGTAAACTAGAACTGAAAAGCCTAAACTAATTTAGGCTACTAAGCGAACATCTTGTAGAATTTTGTAACGCACGTTTTGCTTTGAGGCACGCGTAGGCTATAATTGAATTTGGCTCTTAGGTCTCATGTTTAAGCCTCATGTTTGCTAGTAAATGCAATAGTTCCATACCGAAGAGCCAGCTTTTACCCAACATCCCAGGACTTCTTGGGATTTTTGGTTAAACGGGCAACGCCTACTAAAATCTAGTAACTTTTCAAGCAAATGTTCATAAAATCTAGAGATGCTTAGCCTACTGAGTGCATGCCTGCACCACTGATCGATTGCCTTATCCCAATCAGTCCCAGCATCAATCATGGCTCCCAGCCGGGATTGATTGCAGACGATGCGATAGAAACCCCCACGGCTTCCATTCCTTCCACTTCCAGTCCTTCCACTTTCATTCCTTCCATGCACTTTCAGTCCTTGCACTTCCATTTCTTCCACTTCCGGTCTCCACCGGAAGTACTGCTTCAGTGATTGAAGGAATAGGCCTTGGCTTGTGCATCGAAGATCTCGAGCTACCCGTTTTTTTGTCACGCCTGCATTTTAGGCAGGCTCACAACCAGTGTTTTTTTAATTTTTAGTTTTTTGCAGTTTAGCGCAAAGATCATAGGCTATAGTTATGTAGTCCGGCTCGGTGCATTTGTCGAAAAAAGCTATAGGCCTAGGGGGGAGGGAATCGAACAAGAGAGCGATTGGGTTCAACTCCTCCCCTTCAAAAAATGTGGCCTTTCTTAACTGCATATTTCTTACGCCAAAAAACACATCTGACTTTTTTTCAAGTGCAAAAGCACAGCCATAACCCTCAAAAATCCACCGATGCAAAGCACGTGAGTGTCAACACTGTGTGGCACGTCGGCTAGATTTCGTTTCTGTTGCATTTACGAGATAGCACAATGTCATGGTTTTGCTTTAATATAATTTGCTCGCGCATCTGCGGCAATGCTTTCGCAGCATTCGCTAGATGGAAGTCAGAACAGTTCAGAAAGAGCAAGTAACCAGTACAAGAAAGAACAAAGAACAAGAACAAGTGTGTGACAGGCCCGTGTATATGCTCTGCAGATTCAGAGAGGTGTAATCAGCATTAGGGCCAGGCATTTATCAAGAATTTCAAAAATTTGGAGTGTAAGAAATTTCAGGGAGGGGGCATCATGAAATGGCATAAAATTTATCGACGTGGGGGATGTAGGGGGGGGGATTAAATTTTACTGGGGGTTGTGAGTGGGTATAGGGTCGGATTTTGCGCACTCTGGGTCCTCCCGCAAAAATTGAATATGGGCCCCCCAAAGTCCACTTTGACTTCGTAAGCGAAAATGGTAATCTCTTTCATCACGTGCACAACCCACGACCGGGGGGAGGGGGATAGTCATCGAGATTTTTTCACCCCCTTGAACAACTCACAAACTTCGGAGGGAGGGGGGGGGGTTAGTAACAGGAGTTTGAAACAATAATTGATTAAACGCCTGTGTAATTATACAAGTCAGGCTACTGAAGTTTGATATTATTGTCAATAGCCTACACTAAACAATTCAGGGTGCTGTAGGCCTAATGCCATTGTGCAGTATACACACCCCTCCATCCACCCCCCCCCCTTATAACCCCCTGTCCCCCACCCCATATAGGGGGATGTACCGCTCTGATTTAGGGAGGGTGCGTGTACTTCGAAAACAGGGGGGTGTTATGGTTTGTGCGGGTGTTTGATAAATCTCTGGTTAGGGCCTCCCGCGCGGCCCCATTCCCTCCCCATTCTGAGAGGCTCACGGCTCTGGGGTACCCACTGAGGGTTACCCGTTCAATTTAGTTACAGTAACTTATATAAGAAGGCAATATTCTTACCTTCCTCTTTGAATTATATTTACAATGATTATCTATGACAACAATAAATAAATAAATAGGACTCATTCTTAAAATTCGACCTTAGATCGTGCATTTTGGCTGTCAACGTCTGTGTCCATATAATGTCGCCTGTAAGGGGATTATGCTGTAGGCTTATGGATTTTGAGTTCAGAAAGCGATTTGGATGATAGGCCAATAGCTTCCTAGGTTGTTGAACGTTGCCTAACGATTTACACGTGTAGGCCAATGCATAGCCTATGCCTCTATCGCAGTTAACACTTTCAGCAGTCGCCTTTCCGGTTTGAAAAACAGTCTCCCAATCGTTTCAAACGCGTAAATGCTGCCCCGTAATTCTGTCCCTTTCAAGATTATATCCACGGTTCAAAAGGTGACACTTTGCGTTGACAACCGCAAATGTTTTACACATTCTAGCAGCGGAAAGATATTTCACTCAAGCCGCGTTGTATTACCCTGCGCGCTAACCCCACGCTGACCTGCCACCCCACAGCGCCCATATATTGTTTCAAAGCCGCCTGGTGCTCAAATGGACCCTGCGACCAGGGGCGGTTCCATGCTGGGGATGACAGGGGATGCACCCCCCCCCCACCCGCATGTAAAATATGTTTCACATATAAAATTTGTTAAAGGTTAGAAAAAGAAGTTCAAATGAGGCCAAAAAGTGACTCATCCCCTCCCCTATCCCACAGAAAATTTTCAGGATTAAATTTGCGTAGATTAAATCTGTGTTAAATTTGTGCTCTCCGTGCATTTTGGGCTGTCAAAATTTTCTGTCAGCACCTTCCCCCCACTCGCAAGTTCTTTCCGAGCAAGAAGCATTCATTCAGATCGATCTCTTCCCCCCCCCCCACCAATAATTTCTGGCACCACCCCCGGCTGCGACGGTATTATATCAGCGGAGTCTTGACAATGTAACAAAACGAAGTTATTGAGGAATGTTGCAGGGTTGCGGCTACACTGCGGCGCAGGGTTTGCGTGGGTCAGGGGGTGAGACCCGGCTACGCGCCCCCTAGGTCCGAGGCACTTTGAAGTGCACGGCTACGTTCAATTACGTTCGTTAGGGTCGCGACCCGCGTTTTGTACCGAACGGTTCTAGTGGTCTCCGCACGCCGGGGTTTAGCAACGCTTTTTGAAGTTTGGTGGAGGGTGAAGGGCAGACCTATTAGAAGATTTATTTTTATTATTTATTGGAGGAGTTCATTTAGAACAATGAATGGCCTACATTTCTTCTCCAGCAAAAGTCATCTTCACTATCCGTGCAGAACTCGTGAGCGGGAGGGGGAGGGGGGGGGGGGGGGTAGGGGAAGTGGCGAGATAGTGACGAAATTTAGGGACGATTGGGATTTGGGGAGCATCTCAGTATCTTTTGCGTGGGTGCATTTCATTTAATGGAACATGTTTCCAAATTTTCACTAAAAGCTCTGAAATGCCTCACCAAATTTCCTCCAATTCCTCAATGTCAAACTGGAGAGAGGGTGTGGGGCGTAGATAGAGCCTCATTGCGATCAAAATGGGGGGAGCATGGAACCCCCCTGCCCCTCGGCTTGTTCCACTTCTGTTTCCTGTTCTGCGCGTTCGCGCCGTTTTCCGATGTAACACTGGTGTTCCTCGCAAACTGCGTCAAGGTCTGAAGGCTTCAGCGCTTGTAATAACGACCGTAAATGATAAGCCTGTGTTGGATGGATGTGTCAAGCGGGGGTTAGCGTGCGAGTACTGGGCCTAGGCCTATTGGATGGCAGCTGCAGCAATTTGATAACCAAGAAATTCGGAGTGAAAATTTGCGTAGACCATATAAATAGTTGTGGCTAGGCCTATGCAGTGTGCACGACAACTCGCAATTAGCAGTTTATTCGTAGTTTGTACAAAAAATTCTGTTTTCAATTGATGTTGCGTTCAACACTTAGTCTTTTTTAATTGACAGAAATTCTATGAAACGAAATTTAAAAAATAAAATAATGACATTTTCATTTATAAATTAAGTCTAGTAATTTATGGCTCAGGAATATGTTGAATAAAACTTGATGTTGCTTTCTTGAATGATTTATCCCATCAATCACGTCCATTCAGTGACACCGTGGCATTTTTTAAATTGACATATTTTTTGAAATGAACTCTTATTATGTATTAATGGCTGTAGTTTCCCCCATCCTTCTAAGACTTCCTGCAGTCTGCTGTTGCAGCTCTGTGTAACTGTGCTCACTCAGATTTTCAACAGCTTGCTATTCTGCAAATAGCCTACGTTAAGATGTCAAGCTGTCAACGATAGTGAAAAACACAAATTCTGCGTGAGATTAGCTATATAGATCCTTGCTTTTGAAGATCAGCATGTTTGAACGAAGGCCTACATTCAATGCCTGTAATTGTAGGCCTATAACAGTAACAGTGTGCTTAATTGCGACATTTGAACAGAAACAAAGTTACATATTAAGTATGAAAACAGGAAAACCTTATCAACATAAAAATACGCGTTTTTCTGCAGAAATTGTGGCAATGTGCTATTTCTGTTCTTGAGCGGCGCATTGATGGTTTTTCATTAATTCATTGAGTGGCAACGCTGGTCATTTAACGAGGTCAGCTTGGCCATTGAATGCAATGATTCCTATTAGCTGAGGGGCTCCGCCACAGCGCACCTTCATATACGGTCTCAGACCCGGATTCAGCCCCCCCTCCCCCCCACATGCTTGTTAATCAGCAGACTGCAGACGCGTTCAAGGAAAGTGCAGCCAATTAGAAGAAAGTCTGACCAAATAAATGATAGGTTGTTAAATGGAATTGAGAATGCAATTAATGTGATCATATAATCAGTTATATCAATATATACTATGACCGCTGCAATAATATCATATAGTAGAATGACTAAACAAATCCTATTGTAGAATAATATTTCTTTCATAATCGGATTATCCTGGTATTCACCATTGCGAGTTAACCTCGAGTTGACTCAATCGGCGGATTGAGTGACGTCACGCCAGGCATAGAAGATTGACAATCGTCACTCTCAACTCGCGCATTGACCAACTCAAGATTAACTCGCAATGGTGAATACCAATATTAAAGTCAGTGTTTCGTCATCCAAATTGAACATACAGCTGTTGCAGTACGCAACAACAAATCAGCGCTTGCATACGCAACACTGTAAGGACATTCAAAGGCAATTCGCCGTGCCATTTAAAATGCATAACACCACATGCATGCTGCATAATGCACCAGCATTCAATGCACGATCCATGACATAGCATATTTTAGCCTATAGAGACCCCCAATCAGGCGATGTACTTTGCCGTCTAATCATGCAATACATAATATCAGACATAAATAAATGCGATATAATTCAATTTTATCCTATAGGCGATAACCCGGACGACGTACTTTGCAAAGTGATCCAATTCAGAATATCAGATCTACATGTAAACAATAACGTTTTGATATACGTTTTTATTTCAGACTATTTGAGATCGCTCAAACGACATACTTTGCCAAGTAATCCAATGCGGAATATTAAACCGAAGCAACAGTGATATACATTTCTATTTCAGCCTGTTTGAGATCACCCAGACCATGTACTTTGCCGTGTATGGCCTCGTCGACTACCGGATCTTTGAGTTGAAGGAGCGCCACGTCTTCACTCAGTTTGTGGGCAAGCTGATCTACGGGACGTACTGCAGTATCATGATCGTCGTCCTCATCAACATGCTCATCGCCATGCTGACCAGCTCCTTCCAGCTCATCTCCGTACGTACCACGGAGGAACTTTGGGAAAAAGAAAGCATCAAAGGATCGTTAGGGTCGCGTTCCACGATGCATGGTGCTAAAAAATCAGACTAATTCTCGTAGAATTGAGCAGCAAATTAATTTAATTTCTGTTGAATATAGCAGCCACTCGTAGCATCACAATTTGTGACTCCATTGAGTGTCCAGTTTTTGCATGCCGTTCACCTTTGTTGATAAATGATTTTTATTCTAAGTTTTTAATCGTCCAAATTTTTTGGTACAACCCAGAACGCAGCGGATGTGGAGTGGAAGTTTGCACGATCGAAACTCTGGATGGGGTACTTTGAGGAGGGGGCGACCGTGCCGCCCCCCTTCAACATCATTCCCACCCCAAAGTCTGTATGGCACCTGTTCGCCTGGCTGAGACGAAACCTCTGGACATGTACTGAGGAGGCGAAGGAGGACAAGTGGCGCAGTATTACGGTATTGATGACGTCACGCTGTAGCCTTAGTTTATTTATTCGTGGGATTTATTTTTATTGATCTGCTATTGTGGCGAATTAAAGCTTGATATAATTATGCTTCGGCCGCGACTGATGCAAATGGCGCTTTTTCCGCAACGACTTTGGGCCTATGACGCTTTTGGACGCAATATAAGTCCTATAAAATTATTTAATATTTACGTTATATTAATTTGCGTTTTACGGTACGTTATTATGTTATGTATACAATTTATATAATGAATGATAACTACACTCATGTTTGCAAGCCTCTAAAGATAACTTATTTCTATTGAATGTTTTTTTGCGATTTAAAATCTTAAAATGTCATTACTTCCACGACTACGAATTAATTTTGATGCGATTAAACTCTAATTGTTGGATCGTCCTGCCTTGTAGAATAGTCTTCGAGCGATGAATCAGCGGCACGCCCAACATCAGGTTATAAACAATTAAACCCCATAGAATAACCAAACCATCATCATTCTCAATCTGATGTTTTTGGCACCCTTTGCTATGCAATTTTTCTCAATTTTTTTACACTTTTCTGTGACGTGGTTCTGCGGCTGCTCCCAGATTTTAAAATATTGCTCATTCATTTGGCTAATATGGAACCTTAAAAACAAGTTAAACATTTTAAATGATTCGTTATTTTGAATAATTCAGATTTTAAATCCATCACAATGGTATTGTACTATATATTGTTGACATTCTTCTTCCATTCCGTTCATACTTTTCTTCTAACATGTCCATTTAACATTGCATGTGAAATTCAAACAAACTAAAAACTCCTCACCATTCTCAATGTGAACTTTAGGTTCTTCTCTTTGTTTTTCTGATGTTCTGGACGCGATTTTTCTCAATTTTTCAGCGGTTTTTTCTTTCCGTGCAGGGAGTAGTTCGAGACCTGGTCCAGCGTTACATCATCAAGTGCCAGCGCTCGAAGCTGAGCCGCGAGGTGACGGAGGACGACATCAACGAAATTAAGCAGGATATCTCCGCCTTCAGATATGAGCTCCTTGACATATTGGGCAAGAACGGACTCAAACTACCGAACACCGTCGAGCCCAATGAGAATAACGGTAGGTTATTCGCACTCCCTCACAGGCACGTGTTATCGATCAAAGCATGAAATTTTGACCAAAATATGAAGTGCCAAATTTATAACAAAACAGGAATTTTGAGAAAGATGGTCCTGATTCCTGACCGTCACGAAATGAAAGAAATTAATAAATATCCGCCTTTTTCGAACCCAGGTCTCTGGAATCTCACTCCGGCGCCTTAACCTCTTTAACGTCGTGAGCCGATTTATTGACACAAGCTAGATCGACGCGGCACTGTCACGAGCCGATCTATTGGCAAAAAATGGTGGAAAAAAAGGGCAATTAAAGGGGTGGAAGAAAAAGGGTGGAAGAAAAATGGCGGAAGAAAAAGGGCGGAAGAAAAAGGGCGGAAGAAAAAGGGCGGAAGAAAAAGGATGGAAGAAAAGGGCTTCGAACCCAGGTCTCTGGACTCTCAATCTGACGCCTTAACCACTAGACCGCAGCGCCAGCGCCTCGCTACTGACTGAAATATAATTTTGATAAACTTGCATTGGGCTATGTGTCATCAAATTATTTAAACATGAAAAATAATGAGAATAAACGTGACAAATTAGGGCTGTAAAATTAATAATAATAGTATTATAACACGCTTGTCATTCTACTATATTAACGGTCGTTATTTCGTAGAATAATTTTAGCATTGACGCTGATCATTCCCGCATTCTTTGCAGCCGTTCGTATGAAGTCTCGACCCAGCATGGCGACCTTGGCCCTTGACCTCTCTCGCCTCCGAGCTCTGTCACAGCCCCAGACACCTCCGCTGGACGAATCTGACCCGAGCCCCGAGGTGGATATCCAAACTAAAGGCGGAGTCAAAATTGAAATGGGTGTCGCCGGAAAAAAGCGAGTGACGTCATCGAATGGCTGCGAGTTGATTCTACAAGTTCGACCTGGGACGGGTGTACTGTCGGCAACTAACGATACAGTAACTTCCAGCACGACTGGTGTTTGAAAAAGTTGTAACTATAATGCAAGGGGTAAAATGACGTCACGTCACGAAACTTGCTTGTGACGTCACTTGTCAACAAATTTAGCTCAATTCGACAAATTCATGGCTGCGCCCATTGGCATTTGGATTCAGCCTAAACATAATGCTTTCTGCGTCATCGTCACTTTGCGCATTTTAAGATGTAATTCAAGACACAACCAAAGATATGTGAGAATTTTATTTCTTGTGAGAATCACCAGTTACATTGACTGCTGCTGCGCGCTGGGCTTGCTGCAGTAGCAGCACTGTGAGTCTGTGACATCAGTTCGATGTTTGTAGTTATTAAGGCCGTAAGCCGACGCATGCATTAAACTGATTTTGCATAACTATTCGCCAATAAACACAAGCGGCGAAGTGACGTCACAGTTCCATTGACTGCTACTGCGTGCGTGTGCTTGCAGCAGCAGTAATCATTATTGCATCGAGACGTTGGTTCGCTGTTTGTAGTTTTTTCATGCACGCGTGAAATCACTCTTCCATGCAACATTGGCTTAGTCGGTTACTAAAAACGTCCTGCATGCCCCAACTGCATGATCTGTGCGGGCATAATGCCTGAAAAACTGGTGCGTTTGAGAGACAAAACAGCTCACGACCGCTGATCACGACTATAATGCATGATACGCATCGTTGTTAGCTAACTGATTGTGCTCTGAACACGATTACAATGGGATTTATCGCTGTAATGACTGTAATGAATTCAAGGTTAACTTTTGAGTCATATTATAAACTTGAAAGCGAATCAAAGTGATTTATGGGCATCTTTTGGCCAATGTGGAACAGAAGCCTAGTATAGCCATAATTGTTTTTTCATCCAGTATTGAGATACATTGTAGGGTATTCTTTTAATTGCCTTAGCCTAATGACATTCACGTCTTCTCAACTAAATATCTTCAGTTGTTTAGGTGAATTTGATCAAATAGATGAAATCGAATGTAATCATATACTAGTATTACATACTACATATTGTATACTAGACTTCCTACATCATGTAGGCTAATTCAAAAATTCCGTTAAGCCTTCGATTATTTATGCAAAGCGTATTACAGAGAGTAACGCTGAGAAGGCTGGCCGCATGATTGCTATATTCCTATACCAACAGTAAAGATCCCCTTGCCAACAACAGTTACTGAAGAATGGAACATGGCTTAGTTGGCTTCACAGAATGTACATCGTCGAACTCGCAGTCAAACAGCTCAGAGAAATGAGGCTTACAAACTGCTAGAGTGAATAGAGCCCGAAATTATGTGCATTGTAGCTGGGGCTGTTCCATTAAAGTTTTTGTTTGGAGGGATGTTCCTGATTTTTCCGTGTACAAGTGACTACCAGGGGGAGTGAAACTTTTTTCTTCTCGTGCAGAACGGAGGAGAGAGTAACAGACATTTTTCACGGTCGAAACTCTCTTCGCTAGGCGAAAATTCGCTCGGAATGTTGGTGGGAGAGATGATTTTTGCTGGTGCGGGGCGATGATTGTCATGCTATTGCTTTGGCATATTTGACCTTAATTTTGCTTACTTTTCTAGCTTTGCTAACTTGACTTGACTCGCTGGTGGGGAGGGGGGGGGAGGGGTGAACCCCCTGTCATTTTAACGTAGAACCGCCCCCCCTGGAGTCGCGTAGGGTACGGATCCGTCAAGATGTCCCAAAGCCAGCCATTCTTACGACCCCAAGGCTAAGGGTCTCTTTCCACGGTGCATATTTTGTATGCAATTTTACATGCAATTTTGCATGCAACCATGTTGAGAAAATTGCAGTGTAAAGTGTCCTTAACTGGGTTGTATGCAAGCCGTGCATGCAACTAAGTTAAGGAAAAAGCCGTGCTTGAAGCCCATTTAACGAAATCGTCGTCATGACAACGAACATTTTACATTGTAATTTTCTTAACACGGTTGCATGCAAAATTGCATGCAAAATTGCATGCAAAATTGCATGTAAATTGCATACAAAATGCATCGTGGAAAGGAGGTCTACGCCAAGGCCAATTTTGCCACCACGGATTCCTGTTTGGAACAAACCAACTCCGTTATGGTAGCCCGACCCCGCCGCGTTCAACGGGGGCCGCTATATTCTGCGACTAATGGCATTCAAGGGTGCTGCGGACCGAGGAAAGTGCTGCGAAAACAAAATCCTAGAAACCCAATCCCTCTCGCGTAACTGAAGTAGGCTTTACCGGTAGCCTATACCGACAAATAATGGACTTATATTGGCAGCCCGAGTGCTGGTATGGAATGATACGCTTACGGACCTGTGTTGCCACTCACTTTTTTTGCAGAAAATAAGCACAAAAATGCACGGAAAATCACACTACTGATCAAAAAATGTGGTGAAAAAGGCGACAATTTTTTTTAAAGAAGCAGAGTCCAATAGCCTACGTATTTGATAAATTTGTCTACATTTCTTGAGCAAAAAATTCGCATTTGTGGAAAAAAACATTTTTCAATGCAAAAAAATCAATTACCATGATGACTATCTATTGTCTACGCTTCTAAAAACGACGTTTCCATTTAAAAATTGACTTGCGAGCGGGTGGGGGGGGGAGGGAGAGATGTGCTTTTGCTCACTACAAGCGTTTTTCCCTTCCGTCTATACCTCACCACTTGCGGGGGAGAAATCCTGATTTTCGTATATAGCAAAATGACACTGCATTAAAAAAATTTGTCTACATTTCTTGAGCAAATAAATAAAATTTTGAGTTATTTGATCAATTATATGCGTTCTTTTCTTTAATACAGATCTAATACGGAAAAATATTCCATTCAAAATTTTTTAAGATTGCAAGCACTTTAAAACTCGCACTTTAGTAAGAAATCTAATTTTGGAGTCATTTGACCAATTTCAAGCATACAATATATCAAAATATTCATCTATGGGCCTTTATAGACTTAATTTGTTGCTACATTGTCGATTTCTTGGTCTTTTTTTACTAAAACTTATGCGTGTAGACCAGCGTCAATATTACTGTAAAGCGTTAAATTTTTGCTGCATGTTATTTTGGCGGTGTTGCCTCTCAGGAATTTTGCTGTTTTTAGCGTTTTGAAGGACTGTCCACCAGGCCTACAATATCTTATGCAGCTTTATTTTTGCTACATGTAATTTTGACCAATTTGCTCAATTCGCAAAAATTACCTGCACGCGCGAAAATTTCATGTTTCACAGTATTCAAGACGTTGCAGCAAGACTATACAATAATACATCGTATGGTGAGTGAGTCTGTAAACTTCTTGATATTTCTAATGGCCATTAGACATTCCAAATATTGCCTAATTGTGCCAATTTGTCGATTTCAAACATTCGTCATATTCTCTGAAGAACACTCGGAAGCGGCATAACAACCTTTTATTGATAAAAATACTATAAACACGCACAAAAATAGCCTTAATTAATCAGACACTGCGGTTACATGTACAGAACTTGAAAAGACTAGAACGTCATCGAATCCATTCATTAGTCAACGTCGAGTTCATGTCATCCAGCGGTTTACGCCCGACGAAGCAAGACAGTACTTCCGGTATACTATATAGCCTACAAGCTACAGCTGAACATCACATCAAAACCAGGCGCTTGTCCGCCAGTGATACTGTTATTGTTTTAGCATAAAAATTGCCACGCTGTTACATTTTTTAATGTAGATAAGTTGCTTAAGCTAAGGTATTTGTGACGAGCCGTTGTGGAAAAAACAACAAATTTTTTCCGCAATAGACGAGTTTGGGTCTAAAACCAGTCCATGAAAGCTCAGAGAATTTGTGAGCATTGAGTTCACTGCATCAAATGCTTTTACAACGAATTTTTATCGCGTTTGTAGCAAACTACTGAAAGATTGCGAGATAAAAAGTAAATAAAAGATAAAATTCATTTATATAACGAAGGAAAAATCTCTCTCACGGGTACATATTATAGAACATGACATTTTCGCGCGTATGTCATTTTGGCTAATTTTGCGAATCGGCAAAAAACACTCGAAATCCATGCGCGAAAATAACGCTGCATATAATGGGCGGTGCTGAAAAACGAGAAAATTAAGTGCAACAAAATTTCTAAGAGGCTAAACCGCCAAAATAACATGCAACTAAATTTCATGTTATCTTTTCAGTCATCTTTTCCGATTAAAATCCAGACCCCAATAAATAGAAAGCGTTCGGGCGGCCTAGTTCAGAAATTTGGAGGTGTATAGGCATAGGCCTACCGAGTATAAATGTAACTTGACACCTATACACTAAGCCGCTGCAACTCGACACGTCAACTTATATCATGACGTACACAAAAAAAGAAGATTTCAAACGCTAATCTTCATCGGATTATACGAGAGCGAATAATGAAGTTGACGAACTGGATTAACTAGTAGCAATAAGACGACATCGGATAACAATCACAATCTTAAATAACAAATAAACGTCGGTCACAGCCAACGCCCGTTGCCACGTTTATT
This sequence comes from Chamaedrilus cognettii, assembly GCA_034695025.1. Taxonomy (NCBI): domain Eukaryota; kingdom Metazoa; phylum Annelida; class Clitellata; order Enchytraeida; family Enchytraeidae; genus Chamaedrilus; species Chamaedrilus cognettii. The sequence goes on along the minus strand of JAQIWG010005229.1, from coordinate 584 downwards.
CCCAATTATAAGACAACAAAATTTTAATTTTGTTCTCAATTGCTGGTTAGGCAACATAACCAAGGGAGTAACCACCGGGGGATCAGGGGGGGCATTCACTCCCCCAACTTTTGGGATGACCTCTCCATTTTAAGCATTTTTCTGTACAAAATTTGACCCCAATCTGATCCCGATCGCCACAGCTTTTAGAGTGTAGTTGCGCCCTTGAACATAACCTACATGTAAGAGCTTTATTGATTCATATCAAGCCACGCTACGCGATACGGTAGAAATGGATGCGAAAAATAGATCCATAGGAGATCAAACAACTAATCATTGTAATGCTAAAACATACGACCGTACAAAACGTATTATTATCAAAAATCACATAAATGAAACCGCAATCCATAATTAAACTAGCACGAATAATGACGCTACAACTATTATACCACAGGGTATCTTAGTGTGATTGTGAAAAATTACTTTTGAAATATGCAGTCACTTCAAAAGTTTAAGGGCTGGTTTCTCCAACAGGGATTTAATGGTGGTTCAGGATTTAGCCTATGCAAAAAGGTGGGTTAAATCCTGAACCACCATTAAATCCG
>JAQIWG010005228.1:0-14816 GCA_034695025.1 Chamaedrilus cognettii | reverse complement strand
CTAGACACATTACTAGACACATTACTAGACACATTACTAGACACATTACTAGACACATTACTAGACACATTACTAGATATGGCATTTACGGATAATCTCAGCATCTATCCTAGCTAGAGTAGAAACTAATGCATAGCCAACTGTAACTGTATATCAAATAAACTTCTCACTATTCATTAGTACTTCATTGATATTGGTGCATTATAATGAAGAAAATGATCAAAGAGGCTTCAAATAGCGCAATCTTTCTAGTGCATTTTAGATAAAATATCCGACTAGGGGTCGCAGAGTCCCAAAGTCGCAAAGTCTCAAAGTCCCAAAGTCCAAAAGCCTCTATTTTCTCTAAGTAAGCTATTATGTGAACTACATGTCAGCTGCATGTATTTTGATTTTTTGAAGTGTATTCCTTTACCTGCCCCAAGTCCCAAAGTTCCAAAATCCCAAAGTCGCAAAATGCATCTAAACTAAAATATCCAACTAGGGCTTAGTCGAGTATTAAAATAACTTTTCAGAATTATAAAAAATGAAATCAATTGGATGATAATATAGACACTCACACCAGGCTGACAAATCGCATATAACGTAAGAAGCCGCACAGCCAAACACTTCAAACTATAATGCCCTTTAACAGAACTCTGCACATTTGACAGCACTTCTGCAATTTGAAGCAAATCACATTGACCATAAGACTGTGCAGCAGAAGGTTACCATTAGGCTACAACTGCAAGGCAGTGCTGAAATGAAACTAATTCTACACAAAAATGCCTCAAAAGGAGTTTGTTGAAAAGGTTAGACAAGAGTGAGGACACTTTGATAGCACAGTAAGGGTTATGCATCTTACATGAAACAACTGCACACATCCAATGGTTTGATATTAGGAATACCTTAGCCATCACACCACCCCCCGCCGAGGGTACAAATTTCATCGTCGGTATTTCCGGGGTTTTCCCCTCCTCTTCGTCGCTGCTGTCCCATGCGGACTGAGGGCGTGTAACATCAATAATCTGTTTGTTTCGCACTACTTTATATATTTTAGATTTCTTTACAAATCTAGTGAATATTGCCTAATAATAATTATTAACTGCAGGCCTAAAAATATTTTAAAAGGCTGTCAATTTTTTTTTATATATGTACACTGTATGCAGCCAGCTAGCATGATAATTACAGCATGCAACCAAAAAATGTCCATTGACCTATAGAATAGCCCAGACTCTGTCTGTCTGTCTGTCTGTCACGCCGGTAGAGGCGCCACCGGCAGCGCCGTCGACGCCGCACTGCGGCGACCCCACACTGCGGCGATGCCAGTTAGATGCCAGTTACAGTCTGCAGTTAAGCCTCAATATGATTATGACTGTGGAAAGAACATTTCCTTCAACAATTCAGTGTCGCTTTTGAAAATTTAAACTCATTTTGTTAACACACTGGGCCATATCAGACTGGGTGTCACTACCTCACACGCCGTATTCAACTCAAAGGTACTATTTCTCAAACGCCTCACTGCAACCCGGGGCGCAAAAGAATTGGCTTGCAGCCCAGAGTTCCACGAGTGTCGTAGGCGGCAAACAACAATCTAGTTATCTAGAACTAGGTTACATATAGTCATGATTTATTAAAGCGTCGGTCACCTCTGAATCCTGAACATTGGGTGACGACACTTTTCCTGCCGGGGGTTTTTGAGCGGACAAGGTGACTGCAGGCGAGGCTTTGATTGGCTGGGGGGTGGCCCGAGGGGGCGCAGCGCCTAATTCGTCGTCACTGTCCGACGGAGGAATTGTATCCCTGCTGTTTGTCGACTGTTGAAAATAGCCATGATATGTGAGGTTACATTAAGATAAAAAGTAATTTTTGAGACTTTATGTTACATTTATTCAATGTAACAGAAAACTAAACGAATGACAATTTTAAACAATTAACTACAATTAATAATAATAAACAATAATAAACAATAATAAATAATAACAAACAATTAATAAATAGGTTAGCTATTTGAACTACATGGGTGTAGATATTAGCCTGAAAGGTAAGGAAACATGGCTGCCAGAATCGTTAAACTCGCGCTCTAATGATTTTATGCCACAAGATCATAAATTAGGCCAAACAATACCACAGAGCTTGTTGAAGCAGCATAGCATTGTGGTTACCTCTCTGGCTCCTAGGAGTCTTTAAGCCACGGCAATGAATTTCGATAGCCAAATAAAAACCCTAGCCATGAATATGGCTTCACGGTCAATGCATAAAACTGAAACGGTCAATAAATGATGATTAACGTGATCAAGTAGAAAAACAGTAGATACGGTGAAAAACGCGTAGAATTTATAAGACTAACTCGTGCGGAGACAGGAGCTTGTCTGGGACCGGGGAGGTCATCCGCAGGGGGCATCTGAAGCTGAACGTTGCCCCTCCCCGGCCCAGATAAGATGAGCTTCGCCCCACTGCCGCCCCCCACCGCCCCCCCACCCATCATAGCTTCAGCAGAGAAACAAAGACTGTGATTACTGTCTGGTGAAATGAGAAGATTGATTCATATACTTCACAATTACAACTCTTAACACGTGTCATTCGTGTAAAAAATTCAAGTTGTTTGTGCTTCAAGTATTACGAAGGCACAATGGGGCGAGAAGGGTAAAAGAGTCAAAAATTCATTATTGCCATCATTGCTACACATCTTGATCACTTTTAAAGGCAACAACGTGATAAACAATTCAAAATATCCTTCAACAGCAAAATGGTAACGAAGACACTTTGATCCAAAATTCTTATTGACACTATGACCAGCTAATTAATACTGCATCGAAATAACTACTCAAAATTATCAGTTAAATGAATATCACATGAAATATATCAACTTTATATAAATAATAGCGACAAAAAGAAGAAGTCAATGTCTACGCTTGAGTTTGGAGGGGTTGGGCGCGTGCGAGGCCGAGTCACTGTCCCATTCGCTGTCGTCCTTCTTCTCCTCGTTCTTCTTTTCATCGTTCGTCTTCGCTCCAGCGCCGAGAAACGTAGTGAACCTTGGTGGGGGGGGAGAGTCGTCGGGGACGGGACTGGTGGGCAGCTTGGGCGGCTCTGCATGGGGAACAACAAAACAGTTTAAAATATAAACTAAACAGATAATTAATTTGATTGAACTGGGCATGCTATAAAAAAATGTACATTTCTGAAGTGCGGATTTCACCGTGTATGTTATATTCTGCAATTGTAACGCAACCAAATATTTCATGCAAACGAAGATGAAAAAACATTGTTTGCTTCAATCATAGAAGTGGAAATTAATAATTCATTCATTCATTCTCATTTATTCATTCATTATTCAATCATTATTCATATTTTATTTCATACGTTTACAGTCAGAGCCACCACCACGCCTTCATTGCATAATTACCGTCATCATCGGACCAGCTATTGACAGAGCGCGGTGTCATGCCCGTGGAACGAGCAGAGTCTGGTGCCAGGCCCTCCGCGTCACGCCTCGATCCCACCCCCGAGTGCACGCCTTGCGTCAGAGTCGGAATTATGTTGAGTGCGTCGGAACCTGACGGAGAAACGTGGCAGATACAAGAATAGCAATTGTCTAAAAGACTCAAAATATATTAGAAAAACACAGGATAAAACATAACATACAACTTTAACTTAGGATAACTTACAACAAAAATGACAGAGCGTATTTTCACCGCAACAAAAAAGATAATTTTTATCGCAATGCATTATATCATCTAATTTGACTAGATTTGCTTTTCTATAAATTAAATACACTTCTATTCAAGTAATCCTGCAATGCCCAGTGTAGTAGCAACATAGTCAGAGGCTTAACTGGAAATTATGCATTACTTTTTGCATCCTGTGTTATCAAACCGTATATGGAAGCAGGCTATTTTGTGAAATATTCTTCATTGATGCCCAGACTATTCCTACCTTGACTGTTGCTGTCATCTCTCCTCAGCCCGGCCTGGGAAAGGTTGTTGAGAATCGCTGGCTTCTGCAGAGCAAAAGAATCGTGTGCAAAGTTCAAGAAAAAGCGCAGCAATACTGAGATACGTGCATTCAAATTTTAGAGCATTTAGTTATAGAGATAGGAACAATTAGAGAAAACTTACTGTCGAAACATAACAAATACCGAGTTACGCAAATAAAACTTCGTCTATGATGCATCATTTAGAGGGAAATACTGTAAGATCACTAATGTGGAAGGCTATGAAACAACAACAAAGAATAAACCGAAAAAGCCTACTAGCCCGAGTTAAAAAAATAAACAATAATTTGCATGAATGAGTGGACAATAAAACAAAATCCAAAATCCTCAAAGCTCTGTAAGCTATATACTAAGCTTCACGTTTCACAAGGCAAAATATGAAACAAACACAAAAATGATTCAAATTCAGGACTGCGAACAAATGAAATATTTCAATACAATTATAATGTGAAGAATTAACAAAAAAAATTCATAGCTTAATTCATGCTTTTTTGTCGGTTGAACAACAAGCCTGAACTACAAATCAGAACTACGAACATTAGCACTGTGCTATGGAAGTTCTCTCTATGAACATTGATGTTCAACATTGATCCATGGTAACTATTAAACAAAATAACAGAAAAAATTCAAATCATGTCTACACTGAGCCAATGAAACATACTAACAAGTCCTTGCACCAACAATCGCGCTGAAAACAAAAATAACGACTCAAACAGTCTAGAACACGCGCGCAGATTTAAGAAAACGAAACATCATTTTCAGATTAACATAAGCGATAAATAATTCTTCAGAAATCGCATAAAATGCACGTACTGTGCCCAACATCGACCACCAACTAAACCCTTCACAAAACAACACTTATCAAGTGTGTAGCCTGCTCTATAAATTTTTTTCACGCAATGTAATAAATTCATGCAAATAAAGTGCAACTAAGAGATAATTCCACGTTCTTCACAATAACCAGAAACAACGAACATTGATTAGTACAACACAAATAATAACCAACCATGGACTCCGTTCCATTTTGCATACAGAATATAACGAATAATCTTAGAAGAAATCATCAAAACGAATCGCTCCATCTGTGCCGCCAAGAAAGCTATCACCAGATGGAAAAGTGCTGTGACGATGCAGAACGCAGCATGCAATTCGCCCGGCTAAACATTCACGGTACCTCGCTCTCATCCTCTGCGGCCCTCTCCATGACCCGCTCTATATCGTCGTCCTTATACGACACGCCCACTTCTTCTTCCTCTTCTTCTCGATACGACACGCCCCCCTCCTCCTCCTCCGCTATATTGTCTATATTCGACGACCTTCTCAGAAGCCCCGCCCCCCCTGATCCACGAGGCGTCTGGTTGGTCCGTGTGGATGACAATAAACGATGCTAATTAATGCTAATTAATGCTAATTAATGCTAATAAATTAGATATTAAGTAGCCCACTTAAACTAAATAAAGCTAATTAAACAATGTAGTGTTTCATTGTTCAGCCAGATTAGTTTTTCACTACAATGCTCCTCGTTTATGGTCTAGGGACGCTTAAAAAATGAAATACTTTTCATTGTTAAATTTTCAAATAAATACTTTTTATTTCATCATTTTATTTCAGCATATTCATTGCAAGCAACTTTCAAGTCACGTTCATATATCCATGAAAACACTGTCGGTAAAATAAAAGTCATAAGCGAGCTTGTCAAATAAAGCGTATCAAAAACATCATACTCATGTAGCCTATGCTTAAACTAAACAAAGCTAATTAAACAAAGCAGTGTTTCAATGTTCGGCCAGAGTAGTTCCTACGACTAATGCTCCGTGAGATTCTGCACACCGTTTGTGATCTAGGACTTCTAAAAAATAAAAAAGTAAATCAAAGCGGATCAAAAGTAAAATAGATTATAAAATTAAGTGAGATACTTGCCAACCATTTTTAAAACAACCACCTTCTTTCTTGGATCCGCTTCTGACTCTGAATCTGATCTCCAAGTTTCATCTTCTTCTTCTTCTTCATCTTCTTCATCTGCAATGAATGAAGCAGAATGTTAAGTAAAACATAATCCACCAACAAACTGCAAGCATGAAAGTCTATCCATGGTTCTGTTCAATACTGCCATCATAGCACAGTCAAAAGTAGCACAAACTGTTCCGCTGTTAAATGGTTCAATTCCTACTGAGAAGTTACAAATTAGTGAACAACTGAACATATTGCAAAAATACATTTGCCCTCTGGCGCAGGGAAATGTTGCCACACAACTCCCTCCAAGCTTTCATTTTATAGATAAACAGAAGGCAAGGTGTCCAAGTAAAAAATCAGTGATTGATTCAAACGACCTCAAGTAATAAACAAACTATTGGCCTAGCTGTGACATTTATTCAAACACAAACAACTTAGGTTTGCGATAAATCAATTTTTTGACAGAAAATTATCACTCTCAAAAGCAAAAAACAGCGTCTTACCCCCGCCCTCTGCCGCCCTAGGAGACCCGTCCGCTGCTCGGTTGTTAAGGGGGTGGTTGAGGGCCGATGCCCCCTGTTCTCCCTGCCCCTCCTCGCGGGAGCTGGGGCGCTGTGCCCCCACCTGCCCCGACAACACGTCCTCACACCCCACGTGACTGCCGCTGCGTGCCATGTCCATGGCCGTCAAACCTGCGGCAGTGGAAACTGGATTTAAAACTATGCCTGTTTTCGCTTAATTTGCTTTTATATCCATAAGTTTATAACGTTTCAGATCTTGAGATCAGTATACAAATCATATTCACACTGTTGTTGAACGTCAAAAATGTAACCTAAAAAAACTGAATCAGTATGAAATCTGCAGTATACCAATAGGGAGCGGAGATTTGTCTAGGCTGCAGGTTGTCTATACTGATTTAATTCCTGCAATTTAACAGTTTATGTGAATAATTTAATTGTGCCGCGTTTAAATTCACTGCCCTGCAGGCTACGGCCCTACCCAAGCAGTCTATCAGACTATGGTCCTTACTCGCGCTGTCCCTGAGACTACGGTTCCTACCCGCGCTGTCCGTGAGGCCGGGGTCGGCGCCGTGACGCAGCAGCAGCGCGGCAATCTCGTCGGACCCAGACTGGCAGGCGAGCATAAGGGCTGTTTGGCCCTTGCCGCCCCCCGCCACGTTGACGTCGGCCCCCCCCTGGATCAGAGCCTCGCAGGCCGCAGCGTGAAGAGTCGCCACGGCTAGGTGCAGCGCAGCCTCGTTCCTCTGGACACCGGAGAACAAAGATAAGTCTGCGGCCCAGAGCTCCCGGGGACTCTGGGATACTAAACTACAAGTTTAGTATCTGGTTAGTTTAGTTCAGTTTGGTAAAAACAAAGCAAAATTATAGTTGTAAATTTTACAATTATATGTAGTAACGTTAATATGATTATGTCTTCGATAGAGTTAATGACTATAAAAAAGGGTCTGCAATGTAGGGTGCTACTAAAGAAGTGAGAAGAGGTCCTCTTCTTGATCTCGAGACACTCAACCACACTGTAATGGTTTAGGTTACTACACACGATTCTTAGACCCCATAAAACATGTAGCCTACCAGCTGCACTCTTACCCCCTGCAGACTGGGGTAAGAAAAGAACCAATCAGCAGCTCAGAGGTCCCCGGGCGAGTCGTATACGCTATGCATAATGTAAATATTCTCTGTATTGAATGTATAAATTAAATGACTGAAAAGATAATAGGAAGGGGTTCAGAGAGTGTCCCAGAACAACAATAAAATATTTAAATGATCAAATATCCTATATCCTACCGTATTCTTGGCATTGATGATTTGGTTGATGTCACGCGAGTACTTGCTGAGCGCTGGTAGAACGGCCGTGAGGTTGTCCCTAGCGATGTAGTGGAAGCAGGTGTTGCCATCTCTGTCCTTGACCTTGGCGTCGGCCCGCGCCTCCAGCAGCTGCTTGGCGCAGTCCACACGACTGCACTCCAACGCCTGTCCACCACAGTACACACTGCTGCAGATCATGCTGTCACTGTGACATAAATCACTCATCGTGTTCCGTGTTCGCAGTATTATATATAGATCTTTTATTCACCATCAAGGCACAACACAATAAAGAATAGAAACTTAAATAAACGTACAGTGCGAGCTAAATTTCAGTGAAATTCACAATATCTGGTGATAAGAGTTCACACAATTAGCGAAATAGTCTAATAGATTATTCAAGGAGGAAAAAGATGCAAAAATTTGAGAAACAAATAGAGTCAACAAATGGTGACTGATACCAGGCGAGGACAACATTGATATATATTATTGAGTTATAAGCAAATATCAATAATGAAAATAGTGATGAAAAAATATTAAAATAATAATGAATTTAGAGTCCGAGTCCGAGTCCAACAACTGGGGCCTTTTCATGTATATAATAAGTTTCTTCCCAAGCTTTTTCCCAAGTCAGATTTTCAAAAGCAAAATTCCGTTCACCGATCTATACAAAGACATCGTTCAATTTGCGATTTGCGGTGCAGTTTAAAATCAAACGATAAAATCTTTCTACGATTTGTTTCCTAAGACAAATAGGTTCCTAAGACCGCCGTGTATAATGAGCCTTTGTTGAAGCGAGCAAGTGCAGAGATCAACTTATCACAGCTTTTATTTCTTTCCTATTGTTGCAAGAATATTGCATGTATGCTGCAATATTCATGCAAAATAGACCAGCTATATAACTATAAAAAAACAGTATGGTAGAAGAAATTTATGTTCGTAACTAGAAAAAAAAAAATCCAAATAAATCTATTCTGCAGAAATAAATATAAATCAATTTATTCTGCATGAAAATACTGCCACCACAGACCAAAGACATTATTATAGCCTAGAGTGTTGAGTAAGTTCAGCACCTTGAGGAAGGGCGTGCGTCCGTCACTGTCGACGAGGTTGAGCTGAGGCTTCCACTCTAGTAGTTCCTCCACGAGATCAGTGCTGCCCATAGCACACGCTAGATGTAGCGCACACCTGCGGAAGAGCGATTAAACGAGCAAAGCTTATACCCAGTTGTTTACAGCAGAGTGATCAAACAATCAACACTTATGCCCAGTTGTTCAACAGAGAGTTGAGATTTGATCCGAGATCATTCCATCATCGGTCAATCAGCGCATTACATTTAGATCCAAGATCAGCATTACGTGATGTCATGTGAGACTGAAAACTTATATTTGATCAAATTTTCAACTCTGCGTTAAATATATATTACAATGTGCACAAATGAGCACCATAGCATGTGTGACCCTAAAGACATCAACATCATGGCACACACATCACTTGTCATTTTACTCCACCACAGAAGGAGACCTTGCTCCCCTCAACTCATACATCGCAAGCGTTCGATCGAGAACGAGTGTAAGTTATCAGTCGCATATAAAACAAATATAGACAGATTTCCTAGCAGAAAATATTTCCCCACCTGCGCTGTTTGTCCAGAACATTAACTTCTTTCTTTGCCAGCTGCCGAACTTTTCCCCGATCCCCCGCCACCACGGCCTTGTGAATCTTGCCCAGGTCTTTTTCCTTTAACTCGTAGCCCCCAACGCCCCCCGCGGGGAAGGCGAGGGAGCTCTGGCTCCCCTGGCGACTTCCCATGCTGCCCTGCTTACTGGAAGCAGAGTCCGACCCATCCTTCTTCTTGCTCCCGATGTTAAAGAATTTCTTCATCGTGTATTGATAGTCTTAAATTGCCATTTTGTTGATTATTTGATCTGATTTTAGATCATTCAGCACTGCAACAAGACAATAGTCAAATTTACGGCATAAATTGTAATGTAGTTTTGATGTTAAACGTGTAATAACAAAAGGTAAATGTGTGTCATGTTTTATATATTGTCACAATAGTTATACTCTTGATTAGCCAAATGAAACATAATGTTTAAAGTTAAAAAGTAATTGGTTTTCAAAAACCGAGAGCGGACAGTATTTTGCCAATTTGGATTGCACTATAATTTTATTTAAAAAAAAGATCGTCCACAAAACGGCGGAATCAATTTAGAGTCAAATATTGCAGCCCAAAGCATATTGCTAAAGAATAAAAATAAACAAAAATATATGCCCGCTTAACAGTCGCCATTTTGCAACAACAAGTTGCTAGGCAACGCTTACGCTGGTACTCAGTTTTGTGCATACTTATTCAAAAAAAATTGTTTCATCATATTATTACAATCACTTTATTGTTGTAATTTTCTTGGCGGCAATTTTTTTGGTGCTGCAGTCATGTTGAATTTAGGCTTCAAAATACTCATGATTACTGTAGGTTTTTGGACTACAGGATTTTGGACAATTGCCTTTGAATTGTCGACTAAGTGTCTCTGTAAATGTAATGTTTAACATTTTAAACAATGATTGATTAATTTATGCCAGCCCTCGCAAAGTTCTCTTATTACTGGACGGTTTTTTATTATCAGTCGTTTAAGCGATGAGTTAATTATATTTCCATGCCTAACAATTATATATAGTCACAATAGTTATGCACTTGATCTACTTAATCGAATGATATAGTCAATTTAAATTTTTTCATGGTTAGAAATTGTTATAAAAACTTCGAAAAATTCGGAGTGTACGGACTTCTGCAATTAATATTGGTTTGAAGTACGCATTAAATTTGACAGGCCATCGCAAGTAGGCTTACGAAGTGTGGGCGGGGGGCCATTCATTAATTACAATAATTAGGCCTCATCTTTTTATATACCTAATAAGTTTGCGAATAAGTATGCGCACTTGTGTCAGCGTCAGCCGCTAGGCGCTAACAACAAATCGAGCTCTTGCTTGAAGCGTCATGCGATAACCCAATTTTTCTTCACCAGCGTTTGGGTTACTAACAAAAATATGACATCAAAGCAATATTGATACCTACCTAAATCGTGGAAAAGCTTTCTATTCGACTACATATCTTCCCAAAAATGCATTTTAAACTAAATTAGCCTTCTAAACTGTAAAAATAAGCATTGTTATTTGAAAAACTGGGTTAAATTATAGCTCATCAGATTTGTATATTTCGCGCTGTCCTTTCTAGGCTTGGCGTTGGTATTATCATGGCCGCCATCTTGGCTTCGTTTGAACAATTGTTCGAATTTTGCGAATATTCCGTAATTAATACCTCCTAAATCCGCGCCCCTCTGCGCAAGTGCACTGACTTTTGAACGCTGTGTAGGAAATAGTGTGCGCACACGGATGCGCGGTTTTAAACGGCAATCGGATCATAGTGCTTGAAGTTTTGTCGTTCGGGGGAGGGGTATTGTGTATTAACAGGAGGTAGGGTGTCTTCGGGGCCCTAACTGGCGAAAATCTGCTGACAAAGCGAGTTCAAGCCCTTATCGGTGATCGCAGAGGTAGGATTTTAATTGAATATTTTCAAATTGAATTTGAAAAGCATTTAGATCGTGGTCGTAGGATGGGCAGATATTTTATTTTTATTTTGCAGCCATAATTATATCAATTTTGATTCTGGCGGGGCAAGTTTGGCTGTAGTTCGTTCGGCTTGGCTTCCGTGGATGTGTTGTGTGGTCTATCATTGGGATGTATTTGTGAATGTTTATTGGTGGATACCTTTACGCTGGGGTTTTGGGAACATTTGGTTTCGGAATACATTTTTTGTGTATTTGAATTTGCCGCATTTAGTAATTTGATTGCTTGCGGTAAATGCAAACATTTTCATTACGCTGCATCGCGAGAGCATCGCGTAAGTGTTAATTCGAGGGTTATTAATCTGTGCTGTAAAATGTGAAACTGCAGATGACTGTCAAATTGTGCTAGCTTGTGTTGACGCATGGCAAACTACCATTTAGCCTAGCATAATACGCATTGCTCTTAATTTGCATGGTTTAATTAACAGATTTATTATTTGGCTCAAATCTTGCAATTAAAGAGCATGTATTTTAAAATGTAAACTTGTGCATTCAGAGGCATCAGGATGAGTCACATGCTGACGTCATCGATGTACCCGAAAGTCGATGACTCGCAGTCTCCCCTGGACTTGGCGTAAGTCTACTTAGTTCTCAACCTTTTTTGGATTTTAGAGTGGCCAATGGGGGGATAGCATTGAGTGGAATGAGTTAAGTGGGGGGTGACGGTCACTGTGTTCGAGATTTTGGATAAGATTGTTGCAATGTTCTAAAGTGCATTTTTGGTTAATTTTAGCAATATTATAAAGTACAATTTTGGTTTTGATTTAGGCAAAGATAGGTTTGTTCTAAATTGCAGTCTTTTAAAATGCAGCCTCTTATGGAGCAAACTTCTTAAGTACAATGTCAAAAAAAGCGTCCTCCTGAAGTGCAATCTGCTAATGTGCACTTCTTCGTTGTAGATGATAATCTAATATTATCGGTATATCGTTCAGTATATGTAGGCTTTCAGGAAATATTTCTGTTGTGTTTGTAGCATTCATTCGTCAGGAGTAAATCACCTTTGGTGTGTCACAAAACCGGTTTGCTTTGAATCAAACGTTTATTTCTGTGCCTGCCCTTGTGTGTGTTCCAGCTATGACAACATGGACGACTACTCTGACATAGAGGCGCTGTGTGGCCAGCAGACCTTCCCCATGCGCTGCTACCTACAGCCCTATCTTGTACGGCGCCGGTTATCGTAAACGTTTGAAATTACCGCTAGGTGAAACGTTGGGCTTATGCGGTAGACTTGCAGTGTAACACATTGATATCTGTACTATCCCTTTCATATCTGGTGCGTTGTACTCTCTTCTGAGATTGCGTTGCGCTTTTTGACAATTGATGTTGGATGTTAATGACAATTTCAAATTGCGGATCATGCTTGAAAGTTATTTGCAGATCTATACTATTGTACTCCATTATTGAGTATTAATGATGATGTAGGACCTACTATGCATTTCTCTGCACAAGACAAAGTTTTTGAAATCTTTCTTTTTATCTACTAAGCAGTAAGCAACCTTTAGTCCCTGTTGCGTGGATTTTAAAATTTATTTTGTTCAGTATTTCACTTCATTTTAATGATTATCCGCTCCGCTCACACGCGCAGGACCACAGTTATGCGGCTGGCTTACCGGCAGCGCCAGAACTTGGTGCCGACATCGGCTCAGCCGGCGCCATATCGGCTCCGGTGCTCGCCGAGCCAGTGCTCGGCTCCTTCATCGACATCGACGACGTTTCCTGCAACACGACGGTCGTAACGGCAACAGGGGCCGGTGGGGGGCACCACCTCCAACTGGGCGCCCAGCAGCTGGGGCAACTGGGGGGGCATCAGCTGGGGGGGCACAACAAGTTGGGGGGGCTCAGCGGCGGCGGGGGGCACAAGTTGCAGTTGGGAGGGCATCACCAGCTGGGAGGGCATGATTTGCTGGGGGCGGCTCACCAGGAGCTGTTGGACCTGGGACATGCAGCACTGGGGGGACGTCAGCAGCTGCTTGATCAGCAACCGCAGCAGCAGCAGCTGGGGTTCGCGCAGGTTTTGGGTCACGGCCAGCCGCTAGGCTTACAGCAGCCGGTGCAGCAGCGTCCGCAGCAGCAGCATCGTAAGCAGCAGCTGGGGCACAATCAGCAGCGTCAGGAGCTTGCACAGCCCCCGCTGCAGCAGCAGCCACAGCATCGTCAGCAGCTCGGGCAGCAGCTGCTGCGTCGTCAGCAGCAGCAGCTGCAGGTGCAGCGTGAGCAGCAGCAGCAGAGGGAGAAGGAGGAGGCTCGGCGGCGGGGCGGGGGGGGCGCTAGGGGGGGTAGGGGGGGCAGGGGAGGGGCCTCAGTGAGCGCCAAGGCAGCTCCGGAGTCGGGGGCTGAGGACGAGTGGGAGGGAAGTGTGACTAGATGTATCTGCGACTTTCTGCATGACGACGGATACATGATCTGCTGCGATCGATGCGGGTATGCATGCTGTGCATACTGGACAGAGCGCTTATATTTTATATATTTAGTTATTTATGTAAGAAGTTGGACGAAACTTGCGGAATTATTCTGGACATGAAACATTACTTTGTAGTGTGTAGACCAGTGTGGTGCTGTGTGTGGCAGCACAGCCCGCATGGGTATTGGGTGTCCACGACACCTATCTCTTAGCTCTGTCATGTTGCAGTGTGATGTGGCGTGTGTAGTGTGGTGTAGTGTGTGTGACACACCACACCCTGGTGTGGTGTGTGGTGCAGGATATGATGCAGTCTAAGGTATATGGTGCAGTGGTGGTGCAGCGGGAGGTGTGGTACAGTGGTGTTTGATGTGGTGTGGTGTGTGTGGTGCAGTGTGCTAAAGTAGTGTGTGGTGTGTGATGCAGGTTTGTGATATGTGTGGTGCGGCGTGCTGCAGTAGTGTGTGGTCTAGTGGTGTGTGATGCAGTGTGGTGCAGTGGTGTGTGGTGCAGTGTGTGGTGTGTGTGGTGCAGGGTGTGGCAGCACATTGCCTGCATGGGTGTGGACAAGCAGCGTATCCCAGAGACCTACCTCTGCGAGCTCTGTCATCCGCGCCTCGTAGACAAGCGCCGCGCCATACGTCTCCAGACCATCCGCAGGGAGAATATGCAGGGTGCGTCAACTAAAAGAATTTCATTTATCAATTTCGATATCAGAGAAGTAGTCGCTAGCCTTGATGATCTTTTATTATTATTAGTTATTTTTTGTAAGCTGCCTGTGTGTTCAGCTGTAGTTTTATAAATATAATTACAAAGGGAAAATTCTAATGAAAACATTAGTGTTTTCTATTTGTTCTAATGTTTTCCATTGGAAATGTCAGACCTAGGTATTTATTGTGCTATATTGTTTTCATTAAATAATTTTTTAATACGAGAAAAGATGGTAGAATAAAAATGTAAAACTGTGCAGCGCTCGATTCGTCGACGGATTCTGGAGACGACGACCGCCTTGTCATTGGGTCAGGGGGGGGCAAGCGCGCCGG
>JAQIWG010005227.1:0-14817 GCA_034695025.1 Chamaedrilus cognettii | reverse complement strand
TCAAAGAAAAATATATTCTCCATCATATAGTAATAGCTAATAACCCTCAAATTTGCAAATTGGCTATCAGTCACTAGAATTTAATTAATGAGAGCTAAAGATAATGAAGATCACTGCTTAATTACAATGAACCAATCAATTCTTTTGTTTTAATTTTTTTTTTGATGGGCATAGTCTAAATATCTACATTCAAAAATCAAGCGAACATAATGTTAGTGTTGTAGACTGCTTACATTCTACATGTACATGTGGGCTGTTTACTGATGGCCAATCTGTTAAACCAAATCATAAAATACATGTCAATAATTTTCATGGGTCTGTGTTTTATTCCTTTTTAAAAGTCTCCTACATGTATCTCTCCTACATGTAGTCTCGTTAAACTATAGGGCCCACTGGTATAGCAATGCATGTTCAGGTCGACGTTAATGGCTTGCAGGCTGACGTCTTACTCTGCATGTTATTTTCAAACTTAATCGTAACATACATGTAGCCTCCATATATCATGGGTCTGTGCTTTATCTCCATGGTCTCTTATCTCCATATATATTCTCATTATCTACTCTTACATAGCAAAATGCATGCTCTGGTCGACGTTAATGGCTTGCAGGCCGGCGTCTCACTCTGGTCATTTCTCATCTTTCAAACCTTATCATAAAAATATTACACCCATCAAGGGCCTATGATTTATCTCCATGGTCTCTTATGTCCATAGTCTCTTTAATCTATACTGGCTATGCTATGCATGTTCAGGGTGACGATAATAGCCTACCGGCTGACCTCTCACACCGCGTATGTCCGTCTTCCTAACCCCCTAAACTTGACCCTGTCATAAAAACTGATATTCTAGTAGCACTTTGGAGAAGAATCTGGTCACTCGGTATTTGGAGTATGTCTACTGGAGGGTTTTCCCATGGCGGGGTTTTTCTGTGCTTTAAACTCCGTATTTTCTTGCAGTAGAAAAGTGAAGGTTAAATTTTTTTATTCCAACCTCATTAGTGCCCCTCCCCCATTCCTCCCCCCTCCCCTCCACGCTGCCTGTCAGGGGAGCGGCCGTGATGGACCCCGTTGAGCGGGCGGTGCTGCGGCGCTGCCTCCCGTACCTCCTCGACAATCTCTACGACGTGTCAGAGCTCCTCGACCACCTCTACGCCTCCTCGACCCTCTCCCCCGCTTCCAGGGACGACGTCGCCGATCAGCCTACGGCCCGCGAGCGCAAGGTGGCCCTGCTGGACGCCTTGGGGCGCACGGCCTGCACGCGGGCGTACGGGGCATTCCTTGGGGCGCTGATGAACACAGGGTGCATGTTTGTGGTGGACGAGCTGAGGAGAGTGGAGGGTGAACTGAGAGCTGGGGCAGCGGGGCAGGGTAAGCCACCTTCGATGTTGAAGTAATATATAAGGATTAAATATGCTGAAAAATTCTCGGTAGATGACGTCTTTATTTGGTATCTTTATTGTCTTATTTTGTTGTGATAGTGTAGCTTACGTAGTGTAGGCCTACTAGTAACATTCAAATTTGTTTTGAAAAGCCAGTGAAATACTATATCTATGGGCTTTAATTTTTGTGGCATGAGGTACCAAAATCCCAAATGCCAAGGTAACATTTATATGACTATTGTTTGAACTTTGAAACACATACACTATATTGACAATGCAGTACGCAGCAAATAGATGACTTTCACGCTAACCAATAACTCAATAGTCAATACATATATCGGAAATGAAACTTGTTGATGAACGTTGTTGTAACAAATCATTTCAATCTCACATATCATCTCCCTGCATCCAGCAAGAATCTGATACCCAATAATAAAGTACTGCTTTGGTTGCGTCACGTGACAGACGACACGCTGGTGACAGAACCGAGTGACACGTCGTACCAGCGCGTCCTCACCCAGTCAGAGATGGCACTCGTCGCGCGACACCTCTCCCCCCGTGACACCCCCGCCCTCGCCCTCCTCATGGGTGTGTCCCGCTCACGCGTCGACCAATACCAGGCCGCCGACCCACACGACCCTGTGACCCAGATCCAGCGGCTGCTCTGTGATTGGCTGGCGCGCGAGGGCTGTCGGGCGACGGTGGGGGAGTTTGTGAGAATAATGCAGGATGCGCGTGTGGATGAGGATTTATATGTGAGGGACACGTTGATGCGTTGCAACCGGTCACCAGCCAATCGGACAGAGCATTGGGTGTGATACAGTGATTGGTTAACCCGACGACTAAGAGAACATTGTGTATATTTGAGAATTGTGTATATTTGAGAATTGTGTATATTTAAGAATTGTGTATATTTGAGAATTGTGTATATTTGAGAATTGTTTATATTTGAGCAATGAATTAGATTGCAGTCTGATTCACCAATGTTGCTTTGTAGTTCAACCCATGGTTGGTATTCTTCACTCTCTTGTGATTTTCTTTGGTGCGCATAAATGTTGAGCTGTTCTAAAGTTTTCTGTATACATTGGCAGGGTTTGCTAGCCAGTGCATTGAAGTTGCCAGGAAAAGTTGTAATTGTTACTGGTAGACCTACATTGTTTATTGTTGTTCATTAAAATTGAAACTATACGTTTCTGCTTTTCTTCACTGAATTGTAGAATAAGTTGTAAGTGGAGCCATTCAGTATGACGCAGTTAACGACATGATTGACAGGCGTACATGGTGTATTGATGATCTTCCCTATTTCTTCTTAACGTTCCCATGATCCGTTCTTTCTTGGTTGTGACATGTGAGCGATTCTTCAGATCGATTCATCAGATTCTTGCTGGATGCAGGGAGGTAAAATTTGAAATGATTTGTTACATCAACATGTGATCAGTTACATGTGATGTGGTTACATGTGATGTCAGTGGTTTTTAGCTAGTGTGGCTATTTGTTGAATCAGACTCGCTTGGAATGCAAATTGCGAACAAAATGCAAAATGCCAAAAAAAATAAGCAAAATGCAAGAATACAAAAGAATACAGCAAGAGTAATTTTTTAGCACACATTGTATAGGCCTATTATAAAATATTTATTAAATTTAATATTTCTATTATTAAAAAAAAACAGTCGTTTTTTTGTGTAGCACTGAAATATTTAGCGCAAATGAAAATAAAAAAGCTATCGTTTGCCCGAATCTTTGAAATTAGTAGTCGATTTGCAAGTAGTTTATACGGTCTACGAAATAGTTTCTAATGACATGTTGTACGTTGAAATAAATAGGGATTTTAATTTGAAGTCGATCACGTTGATATGACATGTTGTCACGAGTCCCTATAATTCATCGCTCTGCACGGCTGCGTTGTCGCGCCGTCGTCCATCCATGTACTCGACGTAGTTGAGGTAGCCATCCTTGTCTGTGTCGTCGGTCCGCAGCACGTCGTCGATAATATCTACAACGGACAATGGTACTTATTGACGTATCGATCTATGTTGTCGATCTTTTGCATTTTAGTTTGTTATCATAAACACTGGACAATGCTATTGAAGACTTAACACTAAGTTACTGCAAGACATGAAATTTTTGCTGCATGTTTGTTTTGGCAGTTTTGGTTCTGATAAATTTAACTGCACTTAGTTTTATCGTTTTTGAGCACTGCTCATTATAAATCGCTTCTGCAACTTTATTTTGTGGCAGGTAACTTTCACGCGTTTAGCCTATTCGCGAAAGTCGCCAATATTGCGTGCACACAAAATTTAATGTTATACAGAACCGTATTTTAACTGCAGCATTTAAGTATCTTAGTTTTGAAATGAATACAGGAACTTGCAGCAAACTGGCTTAGCCATAAAGATATGGCAATACTCGTAACTACTGTAATATACAAGTCATAATGCGTTCGATAAGCTTGCCATACGTTATATTACTTACCTTAATTATTTGAGTCTATATTGTATATTATTAATTATAGAGAATTGCTATAATATAGGCTCAAATAATTAAGATAAGTAATATAACGTACGGTAAGCTTATCGAACGTAATATAATGATGGAGGATTAGAGCTCGCCCTGCTTGCCTGAATAGAATCGTGTTTTGTTCTGCTTCCTCTCCCTCTCCTCCTGCTCAAAAGTCTTGTCGCTGTGCCCGTCCCTGTCCCCACCCTTGTCCTTGGACCCTTCCTTCGTCTCCTCGTAGGGCACGAGGTGGGTGAGCGCCTTGTAGATCTCCAGACCGTCCAGTTTTGTGTCGTTGTTGTAGTCGTGCATTCTGGGAGAAACGAGCAAGCGCAATAACAAGCTCAGCGACGGCTTGATACAGGCCACAAGGTTGCTTGAACCAGCTAGAGTCTGATTGAGGTGGCTTCAGTTCATCACTAGATGTGTTAGCTGCTCTTCAGCATGTAGTTAATGAGCAGAAAATACAGTAAAACAAGAAATTATCCCGTGCATGTCATTTTGGTGAATCTGTCAAACTCGAGAAAATTACATGCACGAAAATAAAGCTGCATAGCTATATATGGGCAGTGATCAAAAACGTTAACAATAGGAGCTGACAATTTGATGAGAGCTGGGTAAAACCGCGCAAATAACACGCAGCAAAATCTCACGTTTTACAGTAAAGCAAATTCGCGTAAATCTAATTTCTCCCCCAAATCATTGTAAGTCATTCACAATTGAAACTAAGCGATGCGCTGTAACGCTAACTGGACCAAATTTTATCTGGCTCAGAGGCTGAAAACGCAGTGACACCCTGTGCTGGCGTGAGAATAAAGTATTACGTTCCCCAGCTAAGAACATTTTTATTCTTGAAGACTCGCTCGCTTTGCGCGTGTGCATTTAAATCGGATGCTGATTTAATTGTAATTAATTCTTGTCTATATTTAAAATTGACATTTAGATCGCATAAAATCAGTTTAAATATGATTTTGAGGACAACAATTTGATCCTTTTGGTGTCCTTTTTCAAAAAAGTTGATATTTATTTTTTTCATTCATGTTTTTATTGTCCTTGAAATAAAATTAAATGCGAATAATGCAGTCATCGTCTCGGGTTATCATGCATATTCATAGGTGTTGTTTAGTTTTAGAATTTGGTGAGGTCGCAAAAGAATTTATGGCTTAAAATGCTGTTAATATGCAACTTTGTTATTAGTGGCTAACATAGCATATGTAAAACAGAAATCTTCGCGTGTATGAAATATTGGCAAGTTTAGCGAATCAGCTAAACGCGCAAAAATTACATGCTCAAGAATAACCTTGTAGAAGTTATTTATAATGGGCAGTTTTCGAAAACGCAGCGAAGTGCAGCAAATTATTAGTGTTAATTATTATTAAGTGCAGCAAAATCCCTAAGAGGCAAAAGCTTCAAAATAGCATCCAGCAACATTTAATGTTTAACAATATGTGATTACTTATGCCAGTCATTCTTCATTTGGTGTATTGGAGATGTAGGCATTGTTTCTGCCGTCGTCATTACCTAGCCTACATTAATACAGAAATATCTTTTTCAATTTCCTTGCTTCATTTCCAGCACCAACATGACTCATGTTAGGGCCTATAGGTGTATACTCTAGTGTAAGCCTACTTGAAGTAGTGAAACTCGAGCTCAGCTTCAGACATGGCGGACACGTTGACCGTCGCCTGGCCTTGTAGGTGTTCGTTGATGTGTCTGCACAGCCACATATCACCATTCACGGTTGGTTGCTCGACCTCAATCTAAGTGTAAATTAAGTTGTTATTTAGTTTCGTAATCCGAAATAACCAATGGGACTAGAGACCAATATTGAATGCTCTCATTGGTTAATTCGGACCACTAATTCGGACCGACTCCGACTCAAATCGAAGTCTAGCAATTAGCCGTTAGTGTTTCGACGACTATTTGCAACTAGGCCTATAGCTCCGAATCACTGCTAGGATTATCCTGCTATTACAATTAGCCTCTCACTCCGTGTCTTGAATGAGCTTTGCGTCGTGGAAGCCCTGCGCTGAATCAACGGTCGCATGATGGTGTGAGTCGTGTGACGTCACGTGCGGTCCGTGTGACGTAACCGCGCCCAGCAGACTCAGCAGACAGACGGGGAAGAGCGGTCCTAGTTCCATGCTGGGAGTCAGATCGCGAGCGCACGGCAGCAGTGATGGTGCAACAGAGCTCCGGTGCAAGAATGATGTCTCCTAACAGATGTCTCCAATCAGAGAGTCACACGTGATGCTGGCGTAAGTTGCAGGTGCATGACTGCTGCTGCTGCAGCTGATGCTGCTGCTGCTGCTGCTGCTGCTGCTGCTGCTGCGGCTGCTGCGGTGGCTGTTTCACAGAGGAAGTCTACAAGAGCAGCGCTGTGACAGTGCGCTGCGCGTATGCGGCACGTGGACGACAATAATTAGCCGATATAGCTAACCCTCCTCTCATAGAGACCACCTATGCTGCAATAATGTAGACTTACAACATAATGCACCGGGCACGCAGCGCGCAGTAGCAGCAGGATGCGGCTGTGCAGATTAAGACAACCTGTTACTGCGCGAGTGACAGCAGCAGCAGCAACAACAGCAGCAGCAGCAGCAGCAGCAGCAGCAGCAGCAGCAGCAACAGAGGCAGCCACTAGTTGAAGATCGCATCACCCAAATACCTTGCGATCAATAGAGGCCTACTTGTTAGCCTGAGTAGCCTAGGCCTAACCAGCCTGATCTGCAGGCCTAGTATTAAATACTAAATTTTTACTCCTGTGCTTTAATTTTCCGCTTTCTCCATGCTTAACATTTATAGCTCATTAATTTTGCTGCATTATAGTGAAGTAAAATCAGGCATGTTCACGCCAGGCATTTTCACGCCAGGCATTTTCATGCCAGGCAGACTCGCTTCGAATATTATGAATGGTAATGATTAGTAGTCATTAGCAATCATTAGTAATCATTAGTAATGATTGGTAATAAATAGCAATGAATAGTCATGTCAGCCAGGGTTAGGCTTAGGCTATCGGATTAGTTAGGTCGATATTAAAGTTATTATACTAACCCATTTATTAGCAAGGGTTAGTATTCAAACTTTTAGTATGCAAGATAAGCATTTACCATGTTTTAGGTGTCTTTAGGTGCTTCAAATAACGACCGTTAGGGCCTAGCCGTTTTGTCACCACCAGTTTTCAGTTTTAAGTTACGCCCCATGACGTAGGTTAGGATAGATCCAGCATGAGTCATCGAATAGGAAGCTAGGATACCAAAATAGAAATGATGTCATGATAGGCAAAACATTGGTTCCAATCGCGCTCAGACATAGTTGGCAAGTGGCGAGTATGTGTGCTAGCGGCGAGTGGCGAGTGTGTGTGCGAATGGCGAGTGGCTAGTATGTGTGCGAGTGGCGAGTGGCGAGTATGTGTGCGAGTGGCGAGTATGTGTGCGAGTGGAGAGTGGCGAGCATGTGCGCGAGTGGCGAGTATGTGTGCGAGTAGCGAGTGGCGAGTATGTGTGCGAGTGACGAGTATGTGTGCGAGTGGCGAGTGGCGAGTATGTCTGCGAGTGGCGAGTATGTCTGCGAGTGGCGAGTATGTCTGCGAGTGGCGAGTATGTCTGCGAGTGGCGAGTATGTCTGCGAGTGGCGAGTATGCTATGTTTGCGAGCGGTGAGTGGCGTGTATTTCTGTGAAATAGAAATAGAAAGAGATTTTTTTTACAAAAGCAAATATAGTTCTAATGTATGCTGATTTAGGTTGATAGCGCTTTGTCCGATTGGACATTGACTGTGCGACTTAGCGACTACGACTTTGCAACTGAGACTTTGCGACTTATCGACTTAGTCCCATATGTAATCCATGTGCGACCCCACATCTGACCCACACATGAGCCACGTGCGATCCCGCATGTGACCTACCATGAACAAATTATCTATCATTACACCATCTTGTTCAATGTTTTGCCCACCATGCGCCTCATTAACATACATTTGCACACTTTTATGTAGGCGTCACGCGAGTCTAGCCTGCGCTGCCGGCAGGTGATGACTCATGCTGGGTCTATCCATCCTACGTCAATGGTTACGTCACTGCTAACGAGAATAAGCATATTAACATTGGACTACGCAATACAAAATTGAACATCTCGGTGAACCCCCTAAACCAATAGACAATTGGAAAAAATTGGCATGATAACTATTGTGGCCCAATGGAACATTTTAAGACTAAGGACAGTGTGATAGGTGAATATCGGGGTAATTGATGCACCCTAATAAATAGTCATGCCAGACATACTCGTTTCGAATAGTAATGAATGGTAATGAATAGTAGTGAATAGTAATGATTAGTAATCAATAGTCATGCCAGATAGGCAGAGTGGCAGACTCGTCGAGGCTCGCTGCGTGTCGAGGAGGTCAGCGCCATCTTGTTTATGCATTTAAACTAAAAGAAACACAACAAGGGATCAGTTGGCCCTACTTAACTTTTGGTTTCCAAGTGAAGTAGGACAATTTTTACATCGTGGCCTATATCCCCTGTCCCACACCCCTTCTCGAACATTTTACTCAGAGATACGTCTATTGGTATTTAGACCGAGTCCTATTCAAATACTAACGTTGGCTACTTTAAATTGTTTGCTACACTACAGGTATTACGCTATACTTTCTAGCTGGAATTTTTGATTGTCTAGTTTTATTTCTTGCTGCAAATACTCTTTTTATTCATCAGAAATCAACTATTAATTTGTTAATACATCGTATCACAATTAATATTAGGTCGAGTAACATCAAGCTCCATTATTTTCAAGTTTCAACACTAGAGCGCTGTTAAATAATTTGAAATACAGAAAAGCAGATCAATTGCTACAGTTTTACAGGGCCCTTACACATACAGAGTGCGTCATAAAAGACAACCCCTCAGCGAATTCGCTATAACTCGGTCAAAAAAGAATCTATTTGCCTGATATTTGCAGGGATTGTAGCTGAGATAATTTGGCACAAGTTCCCCAAATGAAAATGAAAATATGCATGCGTTGAAAAGTTATGGAAGTTTGAACAACGCTCAGTTGCTGGTGCGCTATTTGTAACCTAAAAACCTTGTAACCTCAAGCCGCTTTAATGCGTGGTTGATTTGGTTTTTTGATTTTATTACAAAAAATTTCATAACTGTTGAAAGCATTTGAAGTTTGGCCGAGTTATCGCGAATTCGCTAGGGGGGTTGTTTTTTTAGGCGGCACTCTGTAATTCGTTACATAGGATTTTTGAGCTTAAAAAAATAAAAATTAAACACACGATCTAATATTGAAAGCACAATGAAAGACAATGGTGTGAGACACGACTAGCTGTTACCGTTCTTTCACACGATATATAATTCATTGTCCTTAGCCAGTTATAACCTATGGCTCCACGTTCGTCGCTTCTTTCAAATCAGAACACTTACCCTGGTATGCGTCAATGCCATTCAATTTTGATTTTTCTACATCGTAGAATTTTTTGCTGAAAATGTGATGAAAATAGTTTATGTGTGCCGAAAGCGTGATTGAGAAAAGTTTTCTCGCAATGATCGCACAATCACAGGTCTACAACAGATGATCGACATTCAAAATCAGCTCAAATCTCGCTCAAGTCTGATACAGCACTGATCTACAACACAATGTCAGTCAATATGGTCCGTCACTTGACTGCGATACTGCACGATTGGCTTATATAGGCCTACCACGACACACTAGCAGCCATGACGTCATGATTTCAGTCTACCATGACGTCGCGTAAGATGCAAGACGCTTGACGTCAGCGCAGTATGACTTCAGCGCGTCGTGACGTTAGCGCAGTGTGTCCGCGCTGTAGTGTGACGTCAGACGACGCTGCCCGAGTCATGCATGGCGTCGTGGACCTGGTTGAGCCGCGCAGAGAGGCGATGGCCGTACGCAAACTCGTCCTCCTCTAGCGCCTGCATCAGCTGCAGCCGACACCAATCAGAGAAAAGCGTTGTTGCGTTTATATATTTGATATCATAATTTTAATTAATGATTTTGACACGTGAACTCAAAGTCCATTGTTGACTCAAATGCTGACAAGTTGGATCATAGTGTTTCGAGGTGGCTAGTAAGTCTATGTCTAAGTTCAGTCAAGATATATAGGCCCATGGCAGAGCTAACAAAATTTGCATGATAATGCTAAGTGAAAAAATGTAAATAATTTTGTGCTGTCTTATGTATTAGTACATTGTTGTATTAGTACATTATTGTATTAGTACATTATTGTATTAGTACATTATTGTATTAGTACATGCACTCATACATTGATAATAATTTTATATTTATCTTGCATAATTGTAATTCAAATGTCTTTAAGACGCGATACTCCACATTCATACCGCAAAGTGTCTGATGGTACTTGTGACACTCGACAATATTTAAATAATAAATGATACACGGAGAAGCATCAGCGCTGAACTAACATCATCGTGATACTTGAGGGCGTACTGGTAGAGTTCATAGAGGGCAGCACCAGTGTTGAACTCACTCCGGTGAGACTGCAACAGTTGCACAAAATGAGCAGTGTACTAATTTTTCACAGTATTCAAGTTATTTACTGTTAAATCAAACGCCCTTATCGTCAAAACTGACTCTTAGATCGTCTCCAAATTTGTATGTTAGCGCCTCAGCTATTTTTGAACAAACTAATTAAAGAGATTGTTCAGACAGAGTTCAGACGTTTTACATCCAGATTCAACTATCCTCAGAGAATAAATTTCTGTAGCAATTTCTTTTGTTCTTCTTTACGAGTGTGGAAGGTGTTGTCTCACCATGGACTCCTCGGCGAGCATGGAGCTCATGTCCTGCTCACTGACTGGAGGCATGCTCTGCACGTCGCTGTAGTACCTGCACCAACCAACCATTGTACAGGGTACGGCACTTCATCGTGCAGCAAAACAGACATTAAACAAATTTATTACATTATAATAAATGCTTTGAACGTCACTGTAGCACCTGCACCAATCAACCAATGCGCGGCACTTTATCGAACAGCGAAACAGACATTAAACTCTTTAATTACATTCTGATATTTGCTCTGCACGTCGCATTCAGTAACTGCACCAACCAAACCTACAGTGAATTAATGGCAACTGCACAAAACGGACCTAAAACGAATTATTTACGACTCAGTAAAGACTTAATGAATTATCTGAACTGTTTGATCTGTTTACTTGTAGAAAAGTAGTACTAGAAATTAGATAATCATTTACCTGCAGACCAAATACCATAGCAGGTTAGCTTACAAAAGTAGGTTGTTTACTAATTGTTGACTAATTTTGTTTACAACAGAAGAAGAAAATGCAAATGCTTATTTATGCAAAGAATTGGAAACAAAATATTTTCTATTTGTATAGCAGCCAAGAGGTAACAAACTATGCAATTTCTTGTTTGTTAACAAAGTTTAGATTGGATAACTGGAGGAGAGAGCGAACCGTTCAATCCACTTCTTGTACTTGGGGATGTCGCGGGCGTAGAGCAGCTGACCGGCAGGGGAGTCCTTATTGAGTCTTGACTCGGCTGGGGAACAACTGTCGACCAGCGTCTGACCAATCACAGCGAGGCACGACCCCACGACGCTCGTCTTGTGGATGTCAAACAACGTTTCCGGGTTGCGAATGAGGTTGAGCCAGAACCGCATCGGCAGGCTGCAGACATGTATGCAGCAAAGAATATGTAGCCTTCGTGCAGCTTAATGCAAATAAATGCATTGTAGTGACCAGTGCTAAAGACTAACAATTATTGCATGATAAATTGGTTACAAATATTAATGGTAGTATGAACAATCGAACATAGTGTAAAGGAGAACGCAAAATGTGACATATATCGCATAAAAATATCAAAACTATTGAAACACGGAAGAAACACTCAAAACCACTTTATAGCTAAATATGAATGAAACAAAATAACATAATTCTTAATAGATAATTCAGCTCTTGATACCAGGAATAGACTCAATAATTACAAGTCTGTCATGATTTAGATATAACAAAGCAAAAGGACCATCGCAACATTTCCAAAAGCCACAAAAGCAAACATTTCAATGATATAAAATGCTGATTTAGATAATACGCCCAATTAATATTTGCTCAATATAAAAATTTGCATTGTAACAAAAATTCCTTTAAATTTTTGTCAAAATAACATCATAACAAAATGCTGACGTAGAATTGAAGCTATATGATCACAGTACCTGTTGGACTTCCACGAGTGGATGACCTGCGGGTCGGTGACTCCATGGAATAAGGCCAGATCATCGATGAGGTCGAGCAGGTATTTGATGGCGAAGGGGAGGACGCAGCCCCTGCTCACTGTGCTGAAGATTGCCTCAAATAGATTGTCGACAAACTGCTGCAGCGTGCCCTGACACAGGGCAAAAACTTCTATGTGTCATACAAAGACAGATTTGTCATGAAAAAATTGACATTTCCATGAAACAATGTACCTTTTTTATATTTTGAACTAAACAAGCTTTAAACATTTAAATATTGTGCCAGGCGAAAACAATAATAATGTATTTCTAAGAATACACTAATTTGCAACAACTGAGACTTATTATATAAATTAAAATTGCAAAAGAGTAATAATTTTTTTTTAAACTATGTTTATGCATCTTTCATTCAAAGTGAGTTTCAAGGAGTGTTGCCATTGGCAGACCTTTGTGGCCAATAGTCGAGTGAGATAGATCTCTGAGACCATCTTGTGACCTCTATCGCCGGCCTTGACACAACCTTCATCTTCATCACTCGCCTTGACCTACATACACAGAGCTAGTGCAAGGTAGACACAAGCGCAAGTCAATCTAAATGACGTTCACAAACAAGACAAGTAGGCCTACATTAAATATACTTTAAATATCTAAAATTCAAAGAAAGCATAATATAAATACTAAGAAAATACATAGCAAACATTATAACTACAATACACAGCAACAGGTGACTCTGAACCGACGATGCTACAGTTTATTGCGACAGGTAGGAACATACTTAATAGCGCTCTATAATTGCAGAGCAGTTAGAACTGACGAGGTGGTAGTGCTTGGTGCGCCCGAGAGCTCCACTAAGTGTGTACGAGTGAGGAGAGAGTGACCGACTCATCGGCAGACTGCTTGCAAACAGCGTGTCTGAGGAGGCAGGGAAACAGACTAAATCTGAGACAGGGAAACAGATTAACATCTGAGGCAGGAGACTAATATCTGAGGCAGGAGAACAGACTAACATCTGAGGCAGGGAAACAGATAAGCATGAAGCTGGAAATAGCATATCTGAGGCAGTGAAACAGACTAAAATCTGAAGCTGGTAAACAGTGTTTTCTTGTTCTCAGAAACACATTAAAATCAACTGTGTAAAATCAACCAATCATGGAATTAGAAAACTGCCTGTCAGAGGAATAAAACAAGATTTTAAAATATTGGTTCACCATTGAATTAGACATGAAATCCTTGAATAATTCAATCAGATGGCTTAAGAGGATTGCATTCAGATATCTAAATTTTTGACAGCCACCACGGCCATGCCCCACTCACCATATTTGTAGGCAGCAGTTTTGTGGCAGCCAGTTCCGTTGTGATAAGGCAGCGTCGGCTTTGCTCGTAACCAAACCATCGACTCGTCGGGCATTCGATAGGCAGCGAGGGTGTTGAGCTGTTTCGATCCCCCCCCGCCGCCGCCCCCAACGCCCCCTGTCACCCACCCGCGCCGTGGGAGGGAGGCATCGTCCTGAAGCACCACCCTCCCCCCTCCCTCCACCCCCTCCCACTCTGACAACCAACAGATCAGAACTAAATGACAAAATTCTGCAAGAATTTGACATCCAAAATGGGATATGAATTCAGCCTGAAGATAGTGAACCTCCATTCTATAAAACTATAGGTTTATAAAATATAAGTCATGACATAATTGTCTAATGGTTGACATCTAAAGCTCTAAACCACACTCTAAAATAATAGGCAATTGCAAATTAAATTTTATACATTAATAACTGTATTATTGCTTGTATTGAATTCTTGAAAGAATGCAGCTGAAGAACTGCGATAGAAACACACAAAATACTATCTGTCAGACACAATCTCAATTCAGAAGCTAGATAAATATTTATAGATTATACTACTATATTGACTATATTACTATAAGACTATATTACTCTAAGACTATATTACTATAAGACTATATTACTATAAGACTATATTACTATGAAGCTCGATAGTTTTAGAGTTGAATGTACCAAGGTTGACGTCGTCACAGCTCGGTCGCTGGGAGAAAGGCAGATATTTATAGACTGCGTCCAGGACCTTCTCCCGGACTTGCGATACGGTGTCGCAGTCTAGTACCCGCACCGTGTGCACATGTGGCTCGTGCAACAGACTAACCTCGTCTATCACCCGCAGGGTCTAAAGCAAGAACAGGGAATAGGATGTCGACGCCCAAGATGCCCAAGCCTACTGCATCACACCCACGAATCAATGAAATTATGTTTTTCCACCCCGTTTGCATGACATAATTCTGTGCGTCACAAGTGCAGTTCACATACATACTTAGCAAAGAGCAAGAGAGCAAGAGAGAATACAGGGCAAGAGCATACATTGGAGGGGGACTTACGACGACTCTGTAGTCGACTTGTTGTCTGATGAGGCGCTCCTCGCTGAGCGCATACTTGGCTTCGCTCGTCAGCGCGTCCACCGGGCCGCGTGCCACCTGGTGCTTCACCGCGCGGAACAGCATGTACAGCGGCTCTCCTGCACTCTCCTGCACACAGGACACATTCCTGCATACAGGACACACTCCTGCACACAGGACACACTCCTTGAACATAGCACACACTCCTGCACACAGGACGCACTCCTGCACACAGCACACACTCCTGCACACAGGACACACTCCTGCACACAGCACACACTCCTGCACACAGCACACACTCCTGCACACA
>JAQIWG010005226.1:0-14817 GCA_034695025.1 Chamaedrilus cognettii | reverse complement strand
CAGCCCCCCCCCCACCCCCCCCAATCCCCTCGCTACAGTCCGAGACGGTAGAGGTGGTAGCTGACGGCGAAGAGGACCGTGAAGATGGTGACGAGCTGGAACTCGATGAGCAGGATGCAGGGGAGCCAACACAAGCGGGCCGTGCAGGCGCCCATGCCCAGCGCGAACACGATCTAGTAGGCGAGTATCCACGGGGGATCCTCTCGTGTCCATCCACGTCCGTGTTCATGACGTCACCATGGTCCACGTGTGTTAATGCACCGCCCGAGTCGAATGAAAAATGGATAAACCCCCGAGCCAAGACAGTCAACCGACACTGCGTTTTGCAATGCTGCAGCCAAGCTAGAATTTTACATAGCCAGTTAGCCATGCTTAATTCAACAGATTCAACAATGTATTGCTGTGATTGTAGGTTCTAGGCCTATCGGTGCCTGTGTATCTCGATTCATTAATAGTTAAGCTACAATTAAATGTGAGGCTTGGCTTTATGGAGCTGATTTATGCCTACTTGGACATCTCGCCTTTGGCTAATGCTTCATGTATATCGTCTCAGCTTCGTCTACATTACACATTTCATATAGGCTATATATTATATATAGGCTATATATTATATATAGGCTATATATTATATATAGGCTATATACTATATATAGGCTATATAATATTATATATAGGCTATATATTATATATAGCCTATAATTATACATAGGCTATTAGACAAGCCCTGAAACCTACTTTATTGGAAAATGCATTAAATAGTCTCGCCGTGATTAGACCAATTGTATTCTTGACTACTTTTTGTCGATGCTGTAAGCCGATTTAAGATGGCTTTGATGTTATAGCAATCTGGCGGTGTAAAGTAGCCTAGTCCTAAGACTGATGCTGTGTCCGGTTAAGTGACGTGTGACGTGGCTGGGCTGAGAACGAAGTCTTTGTAATAGGCCTTCTTTATTCTTATTTTGTATTAGTTTCCTTTTACTGGACATCTTTGGCGCTCTCCCGAAGACTAAGGTCAAGATAATGTAACGCTAGAATGAGGGGGGGGGGGCGTGTGGGGGGGAGGGGCTGGGATGGGGAGCAGGGAGGGGGCAATGAGCAGGGGGGGGCTGGTGTCGGGCAGTTGATGGGAAGGGTTAGGGAGCTGGAGGGTCAGCTGGAGGTCCAGTCAAAGGTCTGTCTCCACATAGAGATTATACTATAAGCCTACACGTATAGTAAATAGATGTATTATACGTATAGTACAATCTATAGGCCTCTCCATATAGAGGTTTATTTAGTCTACCTCTATGGTATTTAGAGATCTCTACTGTCTGCAGGCCTCGCTGCTGCTGCGCGGCTGTGGGGTACAGTTGACTGGTTCGACCTAGTTACGCTTCAACTTCAACTTTTCTACTGCACTTCACCCTAATGGATGATTATTTGCATGGCTGACGAAATTAAGCGCCTTTGTCACGGGTGCACGAAGTGACTCAGAATCCTTCGCCGCAGCCGGATTCGAACCGACTCTGCCACACTCGCAATCCGAAGTCTGCGACTTAGACAACTCGGCCACAACGCTTCGCCAATCTCTTGATGATAGACTTGTAGTTCATCGTAGTGAGCACTACTTCCATTTAGGTTGACTTAGAGTGTGTGTTGTTGACCAGGTGAATGCGGATATAAAGAAGTTGCTGGTGGCATCTATTGGTGACGATCTGCACTATAAGGTGGACGCTCTTGTCAGGTCAGCGAACTTGTATCTACAGGCCTCTATGGTAGAGACTTTGTGTGTACAGCTCTGTGTAATAGAAACTGTGTTGTACAGGGCTCTATGGTAGAGACTGGATCTACAGGGCTCATTACTAGACTGTTTCTAGATGGCTCTATAGTAGAGACTTTGATTCTATGGAGTAGTTTGGTCCGGACATGAATTTACTTTGATTTGTAAAACACTGTACAACCTGTACTGTACACCAAGTTTTTAGTTCATAGTGTTGTGGTGTAGTAGCGGCTGGTTCGACCCTTAGCTGTGTGCGGCGTATGTGTCTAAGGACGAAGGTGCAGCTGTCCAATGAGATCGGAGACTACACGCGCAAGTTGGTGGAGGACTACGAGGACCTGGACAAGGTGTCCATCCAAGCCGACCTCTGGCACTCCAAGTACCAGGCTAGCAGGTCTGTGGGGGGTATCAGGCTAGCAGGTCTGTGGGGTACCAGGCTAGCAGGTCTGTGGGGGGTACCAGGCTACCAGGTCTTTGGGGGTACCAGGCTAGCAGGTCTGTGGGGGTACCAGGCTAGCAGGTCTGGAACTTATCTTGTGGAATCAAATGTTTCTTGTGGATTTGAAGTTTTGTTGTGGATGCAATCTTTCTTACAGACGTCACATTCGTAAGAAAGGGCGAAGGGAAGATCTAGATGTCGTCCCTGAACGCTGAAGCGCAATGTTACAAACAAACTCTGAGTGAGCTTTGTTGTTGGTGTATATGACTGCTGCAGGTTGTTGGCGGAGCAGCGCACCGAGGAGAAGGACGCACTGGCGCAGAGTTGTGCAGAGACACAGACTGCACTGGGCGCACTAATGGAGGAGCGACTGACACTGCACGCGCAGCTGCACACGCTGCACCAGTGAGTGGGGGGGCACTCACTGCACCGCACATGGCTCAGTCGTTGGATATATGCTGAGAAAGTGATACTGACGGAAGTGTAAGATGACGTAAGTTTTTGTACAGGGTATCCGATGATTGAGCAAGTTGGAAGCTTGACGATGATGGTGCGTGCACACTTATGTGCTCGTCCTTTCTTCGACTCAAATGAGCTGGTGTTTGTAAGTGTGGATGGACGCCTCTGTGTGTATGTTTGGTGTATAGGTGTCTGTGTGTTTGTGTGTGTAGATGGATGCCTCTGTGTGTGTGTGTGTGTGTGCGTGTGTGTGTGTGTGTATGTGTGTATGTGTGTGTGTGTGTGTGTGTGTGTGTGTGTGTACACTCTACATAGACACACTACTCACTGCGTGCGCTATGACTTCTGTTGTGTGGTGTGCAGAGGCCTGCAGCTGCTGCATCGTGCGTTTGCGCCAAGTGCTGCTGCTGCTGCCGCTGCTGCGCAGCATCCAGCGCACAGCCTGGCACTCGTGCGCAGCAGCAGCACACTGCTCGATGACATCTGCTTCACCCTGCTGGGTAGTCGACCCTCGCTCACAGTGGGGGCACGCACAGGGGGGGCGTGCGCGCTGGGGGGGGCCCTCACCCCAGCTGAACGCCACGCCTGGCAGGTATAGTTGTATCTTCGCATTCACTTGTTAAAATATTAAAGATGGTTTTGAGAGGCAGTTATGAGCCACTATTGAGTTCTCTCAATTTTTCTCAGCGAAGAAAGGTTTCTGTGTGGATGAACATCTGCAAAGTTGAAACTCAGAGTTGCTGCTGCTGATTGGCGCCAGACATTACGTCTTCGCCCATTGTACTGTGCTAGGCGTCTCGCTGCAGCCTCCTATCACTGCAAGATGTCTCGTATTTCTATTAAGCTTACTTTAACACACTGTAGTCGCTGAAGATATCATGCTCTATGCTTGTTCTATGTTTGTTCATGCTCTCTATGTGTTCATGCTAATTCTCTATGTTCATGCTCTATGTTTGCTCAGGTCATGTCGATGGCGGATAAGAATATCCAGGTCAGCAGTGCATCGGGCGCGGTATATGGGTCATCCAATCGCGTGCTTCCGTTCGCCAGATTCCACCCCGGCGCGCGATACGACGGCTTCACGTTGGCGTGCTGCAGACATTGCAAGGGAGAAATACACGTCGTCTAAGAAACACACGCGTGACCTACTTTTTTCAATTCCTATTCGTGCTCGACGCTACAGTTCACAATCTGCTAGGATTGGTGGTGGTTTTATTGCAGAAGAGTTGGAACAATAATTGTTAGGTTTATTGTGTAAATATTGAGGATATTGGTTATAGATGGCGCTGATGGCCATTCAGTCGATATATTCCAGGTCAGGTGATGGTTTTTGTGATGATGTTAGTTGTGAGGACTGGGTGTGTCAACCCTTGTTTGGGTGGAGCTGCTGCTGAAAATATATCAAGTGTAAGATTGCGGGTACTCTGAGCTTGCTTTGCTTCGTAATTAACTTCTGAGCGTAAAATATTTCTGTATGCTATGAATAACAAGAGACAATGTGCAAGCTGTATTTTATTACAAAATGCAAACAGTTGTAGAAATGCAGAGATGAGATATAAGTTAACTTTCTATGACACTGTTACACAACAAGGATGTATGACAGCTACTCGTAATGAAGAATGGTCTTCATGATCAAATCAAATCAAATAGATTTTATTACTAATAAAATTTATTTTATGATACTCATAGTGACTATAAGAACAGTGTTCATGGAACTCATGATGACGGTGTTCATGGAACTCCTACACAACAACGGTCGACTGCCAGCAGTCCACGTCACTTGTAGAATGAAAGGGATTAGTGCATATACCACGCAAGTCTAGTAATATGGTTTAAGTCTAAAGAATGTCTGAACTGCTTACATTGTGGAGCTTCATAAGTATAAATTGTGAAGGTTGGTGGCAATGAGAGAAGTAAGAGCACATTTTAGTGCACTGGTCTCAGATGACCAAAATGCTGCTTATACAAGAGCATTGTATTTATCTTCCTGTCCCGTAGAAGTTAGTTGTACATGGTTCGTGTTTTTGGGACTTGCGTGGTATGCGCCTGAGCCCTTCAATTCATGTTCACAGATTGAAAGACATTGTATCAGCATAACATTCACTAAAAGATATCCAAACTTACATTCATATTCATTGCTTCCATCACTTACTGTACATTTCACAGGGTACTTGTTGTACATTGATTGTTGTACGTTGACTAGCAGCGCTGTGACGGTTCTCAGTTAAGTTTTTTATCTGGTATCGGCGCCCACAGGGTCTTTTAGTGGCGACTCGATCACTATAGAACTACATCGTATTACAAACGTCACCGTTTATAAATGATTTAGCAGAAAATATAGGAAAAAATATGAACGTAAAGCACATTTCATCAGTACTATAGCTATACACTGTAAAGGGATGATTAAATTACTGAATGTGGAAGCAGCTAAGTGTGCTTCTTTGATGATCTTGTCTGTGATGCTGAGAGCAAATCTACAATTTTAAGACACTTATCAATTCAGTGTGTATATTGCAAAATTTCAACGTAACCAGTTATTTACTTAATTACTATGGGTTTAATTAATAGTGCCCACAACCCTTGTAACCTTGGCAGCCTTTGTTGGAACGATGTTATCTAGTTTCATTGCAGTAACTAAACTAACTAACTAGGCCTAATACTTTTTTGTCATCTTTTCTGATAATGTCCATGTTTTTCCATGGGTTAGACACTTTGTGCCTTGGTGAGGACTGCTGGAGCCGAATTTTTACTGTAAGTGATCTAAAAAAATAATCGACAGAAGAAATTTGGCTGTACGTTACTACAATCTGTTGCTATATCCTTTTCATGCCAACATTTGGCTAACCGCGGGTAACAGAGGAACAGTTACCGAGCGCCTGCTTGACTCGTTCATTTTTGGCGGATTTGCTCGGATTTGAGAACTTAATTGAACTGATTGCGGAAACAAAATAATTACATGCATGGAACCAGTATTGGCTATTGGGATGGGTCGAGCTCTCTCAAGTGTAAAATCATTAAATTATTACGCTTACAAATATTGTGTTGTGTTTATAATTGTATTCTTACAAGCTATAAGTGATAGCTCCCTGACGTTATTGCAGTCATATATTTTAAAGTTAGAAAGTAAACTAATAATGTACGCTGGCACTCCTCATCAATTTGCTGACATTTTGAGCCCACAACTACCTGCAGCTCAGGACTTCACAAAAACTGTTTACAATTTGCAAACTCTTCAAACTGACAAGAAAAGTAGTCCCATTCATTATAAGATAAAAATTAAACGCTTGTAACACATCGCTTTTGTTTATTATGAACAAGTCTTTCAGGGTTAATGAAATAGAAAGTGACGCTCTGTTGTAAAATACAAAGAAAAAGTTTATCTACAGTTTCAGTGTTGGTCAAGGTTGAGTGCACAGTCCTTAGTTGCGGCCCAGTTGTTCTGTGCTACAATGTCTGCATCCTACTCATCAACTCACCGTTCAATGGGTTTTCATTATGTTAATTTAATATAAGAATTCTAACTTGTGCAACAAACATTGGGTCGGAAGTTAAAAAACAGCCCGGTTCTAAACTGTGTCGAATCATAGCAATTCTACAGGGGACACAACTAAACTTATCAACAGCAGATGGCTATCGAGAACAAAGCCACCAAACTAGCCTTAGAATTAAACTATCAAAACTAGGCTTAGATCCAACCAATTAAAATTCAACTTTGGCTCAATCAGTCAGAACTAGGCCAAGGCTCAGCCAATCAAAACTAGGCTAAGGCTCAGCCATGCAGACGTGGACAAACAAATCACTTTATATCTCAAACTCACAGCTGCAACAGCAAAACAAGAAACGGTCCGATGTCAACGACGAAAGACTTGAGGTGGGGGGGTCGGCGAGTGGAAAGGTGCGTGCCAATACACTTTTTTCTTTCCGAGTCATGACACCTCTCTCGCAATATTTCCTTTGCTTAGACTTGTTGAGTAGTGGCAGTGGACAGCATGTGCTTGACGCGATGCTCCTAGATGACCCTCTTATCCACTCACTCGTTCATCTTCAGATATATCCCCTCAGCCGCTGATTGTGAGAGATATACCTGCAACGATATGACGCTACATTCAGTCGCATGCTTCAACAGGAACATTCTTGTCGTACGTTAGTACGTTGAGCCTCTGGTCACACTATACTGTAAGTCGCTGGCCGCTAGATGTCAGGACGTTGATCCTCTGGTCACACTGTACGTCACTGCCAGCAACCGTCAGGACATAGAACTTCTGGTCACACTGTATGTTGTTGCCAGCTATATGTCAGGATGTTGAGCCTCTGGTCACACTGTACTTGTGATTCAGTCCCGCCGAGTTCCTATCATCAGAGGGGGCGAGTAAGGGGGGGTGTCGTCGGTCCAACTCTGTCGCGCCAGAGGGGGGTGGTGTTGACGCTTGTTGTTGCGCAAAGTCGTCGAGCAGCACGCAGAGCGCTTGTTTCTTGAAGCGCCGCGCCTCATGCAAGACTCGCTGGATGAGTGCGGCGCGCTGCGCAGCAGAGCCATGCAGCGCGGACAGACACGCAAACACGCGCGCGTAGTCTGCGCACACACACATGCACACAGCATGTAGCACACATGTAGACACATGGCCCCGCGCTTCCAAGGACCTACACCCTGGCTGCACAATATAGTGCGAGCGAACTACATATAACTAGAGCGCTGCATATATAGGAGAACAGTACACGCACATGCACAGAGCGTGTGGTCAATGTAACAAGTTGGAGTGCAGCTTCACACCATCCTCGCTGCTGCATTGAGCAGGGCCCCCGCCACGTTCAGCAGACAGCATAAACTTAACTAGCATTTATTTAGTTATTATTTTTTCAATTTTAAAATTCAGCAGAATTACCCCAAATGCACAGAGAAAACATCAAAGATAAAATACGAAAGACTATGTATCACCAGCAGCAGCAACAGCAGCTCACCTCTGCCGGGTCGCTTGACCTCCTTGATGGTACGTCGCAGCAGCTCGCTGTCTTCCACAAACTCCCCCCCCACTCCCCCCCCCTCACTCACGGTGACCCCCCACCTCCCCCGCACCACCCCATTGACCCCATTAGGCCTCCCCGTGTCCCCCCCATTCATCTCACTGTATGACCAAGGTGGGGTGTGGTTAGGGATGCTGCCCCCCCCACCACCCAGCCCCTCGTGATTGGGAGGGGGAAGGGAGGAGGCGTGTAGTATGACACAGTCGTCGCTCTCTTCTTCCCTGTCTCTCTCTGCGTCTGTGTCTGCCTCCGTCTCTGTATCTGCCTCCGTATCTGTCTCTGCGTCTGTCTCTGCGCCTGCTTGCAGCCAAGCATACAAACAGCATTCTTACTAACAATACTAGAAAACATAGAGAGTATCAGGCATAGAAAGTATATCAGGCATAGAGAGAGTATCAGGCGCAGAGAGACAGAGTATCAGAGACAATTCACAAAGAACCCTTTAACCTGACTTAGCGCTCACAGAGCCAAGTAGTGCAGAGACGCAAGTAAGTAGATATAGTTAAAGAACCTGTGGTGAGGGTGGGACTGAGCACTGCCGAGTAGAGGGGGGGTGTGGGGGGCGAGGGGGAGGGAGCGGGGGACTCGTAGATGGGAGACATGAGTCTGCGCGCGGGAACGTCACGCGGCAGCGGCCCTGTCACAGCACACATGCACGTCACGCACCACAGCATAGGACACACCAACACACAGGCATGTCACGCACCATAGCGTGGGACCCACCAGCACACAGCGGCCCTGTCACAACACATAGGCACTCACGCACGACAGTGTGGGACACACCAGCACACTCAAACGGTCCTGCGTACTGTAACTGAACTGTGCTCTAGCACAGTTGGGTTAAGACGCTGAATGTCAGTGCTCTGGACAGCGATCAGCATCAACTAAATCAACGACACACCACAGTGTATCTGCAGAAGTGAGTAAGCAGCAGTGCTGCAGCAGCATCAGCAGAGAGATAACCAATAATAAAAATAATACACAGGCTAATTTGCTATAGTGCCATGAGAAGTCAAGGACAATTGTAGAACGCTCTACAATGCAAGCAATCTAGGCCAAGTGACAGACATTATCGATATGCAGCAATCATAAGGATATGCCCTTGCAAATAATTCAGTCTTGAGCCCAGACATAAACAGTTCAATACCTGGTCGGCGCTTGTTGAGTCTCTGAGCGGGGGAGTCGGAGGGCCTCTTGCGCCCCCCTCCCCCCGGCGACCCTCCCCCCCCGGGCATTGCCTCATCCGCCTCGTCTATCATTAGATTCTGCACCAACAACAAGCAGTGGCAATCTTGAACCATAGAGTCATTGCATGCAGCGCAGCAATCTTCAACCCCAGAGTCATCACACGCAGCAAGAGATTCCCGGATTCTCAGATACAATCTACTGCGACTGCCATATTATCATTCAACAAGCCAGAACTACCTAATTTCTTCTACATCTTCCACACATATCAAATGATAAACTGGACAAGAATAGATTGTACGTGCGCCGTGGGTCTCTCCATGTATCTCCTGGCAGTCACGTTCATGGTGCACACACTTCTATCAGTAATATGATCATTACCACCTCACCAGATAAATAAAACCGTTCAAGTTCATAAGCCTCTAAAAACAAATAAAAAACAAAGAGTGTAACTGTGGCGAGGGAGCAGCACTGAAGGGAAGGTGGGCGGGGCTGACCTTGTTGACCTTGAAGGGGTTGCCGAAGGTGTGTTGTCGCACAGGGAGGGTCTCAATCTCGCGGAGGGGGGGTGGCTGAGACTTGAGGTACTCTTGGTAGTTGCCCATGTCCTGCACCGACGAGCTGTGCAACCGCTCTGCACCGCAGCACACACAACTTACATTATATAGGCCTACTTAACATACAGCAGACTTGCAGCAGAAAGAGCATAAGCGAGAAGCCAAGAGATAAATTAGCCCGGTCCCTCCCCCTCATCGCTGACTGACGCGCAACGTCCTGCAGCAAGAGTGCCGCTATATCTGATAGCAGAAAATAGAATAAGATGAGAACAGATGCGGACAAAAGGGAAACCATAGATATTGAACGGAACAGAGGGGAGTGCACATACCGTTATCGTGCGGGGGGGCCCCCCCCCCCAGACTCAGTCGCAGCAGGTGGTGGCGCATGCGTCCTATGTGAGTCAGCAGGTCTGCGCGCGACACGTCAAACGGGTTCCTGCAGCGTTAGCACACCCGTGCAACGCTCCCTCAACTTCCAGCTCATCTCAAACATTGAAAACCAAAAGTCCAGAAAACCAAATGTGTAGATGCTGTAAAGGGTTCATGCGCATGCAAACAACGCTACATATACTGACATGCAAGTGCAGCTGAGCCCTGTGCGGTGTATGTAACGCCATACTCACGTGTAGGTGTGGAAGGGGCATATGTCGTACGTGTGTGAAGGGGCCTACACTCACGTGTAGGCGTAGGATGGGAGAGTGTAGCGGACCACACTCACGTGTATGTGTAGGAGGGGGCGTGGTTGTCGCTGACGCGCAGGGTGAAGGTCTCGTACTCGTTCAGCTCCAGCCTCAGTGCCGCGGCCAGGTCGACCCCAGCCCCTCCCCCGCCCCCTACTCCGCCCCCTGCAGGCTGGTGCAGCAGGCGGTGCAGGTCGGAGGTGCGGTGCAGGAGAGAGGTGCGTGTGGTGCGCGGCGCGCACACTCTGATCCCCGCGCAAGCAGGCTGTGACTGACCGACCGAGGCGACCAGGCGGTCATACTCAACCTTTGCCTGCACAGTGAGGGAGACCTCAAACATTTAGCCAATTTTCACCCAATATTTTATTGTATATTTATTTCTACCTTTAGTCAGTTTGCATTTCTTTGCTGTTCTCCCCCCCCCCCCCATCAAGGTGGGCTGATTACTTATGCTGCTTAACCCATATATCCAAACAGTCCTATCGCAGTATCAGTTAACGTATTTCTCTCATTTTCTACTTTGAGCTAAGTTTGTTTGCCCATTGTTTACCACATTTGTGCTTGTCCTGAGGCTGCGCTTGGTCTGCTGCAAATAAACAAATCCATATACTATATAGATAAGAGGACAGCGAGAGGTCGGCGAGAAGTCGGTGAGAGGTTAGTGACTGACCTGGTTCTTGAGTTTCTTGAGATAAGCGACGACCGTGTAGCTGAGACAGTTCTCTATTTGGTCAGGGACGAGACTGGGCGCACCCATACGCG
The DNA here is from genome assembly GCA_034695025.1 of Chamaedrilus cognettii. Lineage (NCBI taxonomy): Eukaryota > Metazoa > Annelida > Clitellata > Enchytraeida > Enchytraeidae > Chamaedrilus > Chamaedrilus cognettii. The sequence goes on along the minus strand of JAQIWG010005226.1, from coordinate 3,954 downwards.
CCAACGCACGCTTAAGGGGCTGCGCACACATACACACACACATACACACACACATACACATACACGCACACATATCACAGATAGCTAGTAGTGGTCAGGGACACACTTGAAGGTTGCACACACACACAACCAGCACACATATAATACTATAAATGCCTGTTTTACTGTCAGAAAGCAGCTTCAAGCACAAATGGCTTCGAGAGCTACATAAAATGATATGAATGAGTTGCTAAATAGAGAAGTCAAAGCAATAGTTCTATTTTAATATCTCATCAAGCTGTAGTTGTAAGCGCAAGAACGTCAGGCCTCTAGATCTGCAACAGCACACGGCTCCATGAGCGTAGTTCACAGTGCTCATCCCAGGGGACTGGTTCACCAGTGCGTACTAGTGCAGGATACCACACTCATCAGTAGCACTCACCAGTGCGTAGTACTTACCAGTGCGTAGTAGTACTCACCAGTGCGTAGTAGACGGGCATGGTCTTGAGGTATCCGTCAAACTGCTGGCGCCACTTGAGCGGCGGCTTGAGCTTGTGCACCCTGAACAGTTCGTCTGTATCCAACACACATATATGTATTACATAAGTACAAGGTTTACACACCAGCGATACGCATCCAACATATTTATGTACTTCATAGTTAACTACAAACTACAGGCCATCAACTTACTGCGCAGAGCCCATAAACTCTCACAACGGTCATATTGCGTATTGGTTGCTAAGAAGCTGAGTCTGAAATAATGTTTCTACGTCGCTCAGCAAGGAGCGACGGTCTTGTACTCAAACTCAGCAAATAGAGCCAGGGGGTAAACGGAATGTATACAGAGCGATACAAAGCAGAGAGATAAGCAACAAGACTAGCAGCGTACCGAGCAGAGACAAGCAGAAAGACAAGCAGCGTACCGAGCAGAGAGACAAGCAGCGGATAGTTGTAGGGCATCACACAGAGGTTGACAGAGGTCTGACTTGTGCTAGCCTTGAGGTAGCCGCACGGGTGACCTATATCACTGTACTTGGCACTGTTTGCCACAAACACCTGCATACACAAACACACACATACACACACAGTGACCTATATCACAGTACTTGGCACGGTTGGTCACAAACACACACACACACACACACACACACACACAAAGATAACCTTATCACACTACTCGATACAGTTGGCCCCACACAGATCAGTGGATACCTCTCAATGCAGCCATTGGTGGCACTGATGCATGCGCCACTGCAGCACGCGTATATCTAGCCAAGCAAGCGTCGACTATCAGCAGCACATATGTCAAGGAGACACAAGGAGCCAGTTGACGCACTGTGATAGAGGGCATGTTAATGCTAGATAGCCGTACATACGATAAGGGACATAAACTAGCTACAGGTTACAGTTATAGGAGCAAGGGTTATGGTTGAAATAGGGTTATGGTTTGAGTGAGGGTTAAGGTGACAGAGGAGAGCCACGGTCAGGGTTTGCGTTACCTGCCAGGCGACGTTGGGCTGTCGTCGCTCGAGGATGTGTTGTGTGAGAGGTGAGGGCTCGAGCTCGTATTTATCAAAGGGAAGGCTGTCCAAGCTGACCGGCTCTGTCGGCACGCACGAGAAGCGCAGGACCGGGTGCGCCGTGCGCGGCGGCTGTGCACACACACACACAAGCTGCACGTCACACACGCTGCACCACACGCACGACTTTGACAGAAATGGATAGAGACGTTGAGGTATCCTTCACAGCATCAGGCCTATATCGCGTATACTACACTCACATCACACAATGCAGAGCAAGCCTGGATAAAGAGCAGTATAGCGAGATGTAGCAGAGCTGCAATTGACTAACTAAATATTAATTTATATAAAACTTGTATTCCCCATCGAATGAGGCAGTCAGGTTACAAGGACTGCCACTACACACTGACTCTAATGATAAGGTTGTACAAGAGTCAATCAGTCAGAATCCTGTTGTAAGTCTGCAAGAGAGACACGTGTAAGTGATGCAGAGCGGGGTACGTACGAGGGAGGGGCTGTTGAGGTCGGGCCAGAAGGCCTCGGGGATGGGCCAGTGGCCCGCCGAGTAGCCCTTGAGGGCCGAGCGAGGCACGTAGATGAGGCGCCGACAGCTCTGCCACGCCAGCTGCATGGGGGCCTGGGCGGGGGCCTGCAGGGGGGCCTGGAGCAGGGCCTGGGGGGGGGCGAGGGCGCCTGGGGGAAGTGAGGGGGAGCCCGGCCGCCGCACCCCATTGACATCCGACTCTGAGAGAAAGAGACGCAGTGTTTCACGTCATTCATTACTTGTCAACTTTCTGGTCAACCAATGGATGAAGCTTCTCTCTCCTACCTTCCTTCTTTGAGAGGGCTTCAAACAATAGTATGAGTGTCATGATGACAGAGGATGCAAAAACAACTGCAAATGCACGATGTTTAACAGCTAGTATTGAGATTAGAGTCCGTTTCATTGCCCAAGCTGTCATCATCGACTCACAAATCAGATATTGCAACTGGTCTCAAAAAATAGAACTGCCACACACTCCTAATGTAGAAACGGAATGCAGCTGAGAATTATCAGAAGGCAGTGGTAGACTGCAGCTTATATCTTACCATTAGCATCACCAACACACCCCAGCTCGAGCCTACTATTAGCCTAGCCTCAGCATAAGCTCACCCTAGCCTCACCACTAGCCTAACTTCACAATGAGCCTATCCTCACCACTGGCGGGGGCGGCGAGGTCGGTGCCGGGGATCCTCTCAAAGCAGACGACGACGCCGCTCTGACACTTCTGCACTAGTGACTCGAGGCACTGCAGCAGGGCGCGCTGCGACCCTATCGCATACGACCTGCCCCCCGTCACCTCACACATCGCATCGATGGCTGTGTCGTCCGCGGGGGGGATGTATGCCGGCTGGTCGAGGGGCGGCGTGGCGGGCAGGCGCAGCACTACGCCAAAGAGGCGCTGGTCCCAGCGGAACGGCTCCTTGGTGAGCTCAGAGCCAGGCACAGCGTTGGTCATCAGCAGGTTCAACTGTAGCGCACACAGACAGGCAAGCTGCACACGGCACATTACGGAACAGTCGCGCATGTAGACAAGACAATCAAATATGCTAGATGGATTCCACACTTGAACCTTGCTTGAAAAGCAAGAAAAATTGTATGTATACAAAGAGATCACAGAAATGATGCTCGCAAATAAATCAGACTTGAAGGAGAGGCGAGTGAAGGTGCAGCCAGCGAAGCAGCAAGCCAGGGAACAAAGAGCTGGCTTGCAGCCCAAAGCTCCCCAGCTGAGTCGTAAAAGGCGACTGAAAAAGGGGGAGCGATTCTGCGCTGGCACTCTCGTGCAGAACCGGACGGTAATAATCTTACATAATACATGACCATTCACAGTCTTTAAACTACAAATCTCCCCCCCCCCGTGAAACTGCACACACATGCAAGTCAAGAGTGGAACAACCGTGGAGGCACCAATCAGTGACCATAGCGGAGAAAGTGGCTGTTAGAGGGGGGCTGTTCGGGGGAGCTGTCAGAGGGCAGGACTGCAAGAAAAGCAACTGTAAGCGAGTCTATGAGACAGGGGCTGTGAGGAGGGGGGGCGTACGTCGTTGGAGGCGCCTGCTGTTGTCGTCATCTTACGTCCATCGGTCAGACAGACGATGATCGCTGGCTCGAGGTAGAACGGACAGCGACCCTGTACCACACACAGCATGGATTCATACATGCAGAGTGCTGAGTGCACACAGACCACCGTCTCTCACAGAGACAATGATCGCTGGCTCAAGGTAGAACGGACTGCGACCCTGCACAAGGTTGATAAGCGCTAACTACACACGCTCCTATTTTTCTACTATATCATAATATGGCAGTGACAAGTGCACATAATAATACAATAAGAGTACTTCTATACATAAACTATCGATGTACTTCTATACATAAACTATCGATGTACTTCTATACATAAACTATCGATGT
>JAQIWG010005225.1:0-14822 GCA_034695025.1 Chamaedrilus cognettii | reverse complement strand
GGCGGCACGCGAGGACCGCAGGGCTTGACTCGGCTCGGCTTTATTCGACGGACAACAGCTAAGCGGACGGGTCGTGGAAACCAGTCAAGCCGATTTGCGAAAAACGGAGTCTGTGTTTAGAACTTTCTTTCAGCTAGCCGTGTATGGTACCGACCATGACTGCCACTTGACTGGATGGTCGGGCGGTTGACTGCCACTTGGCTGGAATCGCACCAACCCTCTATGCGGATAGCATCTAGGGCTAGTTCATAAAACACAGGCTTCGCCTTGGGGGGGGGGGGTGAAAAATTAGGAGCGACAGTCGAGGGCCCGACCGACTGACGAAAAATTCGTCAAACGCGTCCAAGCGGATTCTACTCAACTTCTTCACCGTCACTGCTGCGGTAAAAAGTATTTACATGCTACACCGTAACCTATGTCGGCTTAAATAAATCGATTTATAGGCTACATTTTTGACGAATTTGTTTAAGTATATCGGTTTTACATAGACGAATATAGGTTAGAAGCCTTAAGCAGAGCGCAGACGAGTAATTATGAGATTACGTGTCCTATAGGGTGCTTGTCGTGGCTCTATGCAGAGCGTGACGTTATCGGGCTTGGGCTAATTCTGAAGAGCGACTCCTGATTTTGTAAGACGGGTCGAGTCCAACTGATTTAGCCTACAGCTGGACTATAATGTCATTGATGTATCATCAGCTGTATAGACTAGGCCTACAATAGTCTCAAATTGATTATAAAAACATTTGATAGAGAAAAGTTTAAAAACTCGCCTGTTCAGTTGGCGACGCTTCAGGGAATTTGTCCCTGCATCGCACGTTGATGCGCTGTGCTTGAAGCAGTTTTTTACAAGCTTATTTTTGAGGGGAAATGTTTTTTAAAATGGGTCTGTTCAGTTGGCGACGATGCGGACGCTTGATCTTGCTTCGCACACTGAACATACGGTGATCAAAACAGTTTTTAAAAGCATATTTTTGAGAGGAAATTTTCAAAAAGGGTCTGTTCAGTTGGCGACGATATGGACGCTTGATCTTGCGTCGCACACTGGACATACAGTGATCAAAACACAGTTTTTAAAAGCATAATTTTGAGAGAAAATTTTCAAAAAAGGGTCTGTTCAGTTGGCGACGATATGGACGCTTAATCTTGCATCGCACTATGAAGGTGATTGTGCTCTAAATGTTTTCAAAACGATTTTGGGGGGAAAATAATCTCTAGGCCCCTAACTCATTTTAGTTTGTAACCAGACAACCAGACGAGGACGAATACCGTCGTTATGTTTGAGTTTGTCGACTGCGTCCAAGTAGATTCTTCTCAACTGCTTCACTTGTCACTTCACTGTTTGGTTTACTTCTTCTGTGCGATTTTGTTCCTACAATATTATGATTGTAAATGTTAAATATTATATTGTAATTAATGAGACTTGCAGTGAACTTTTGTAGTTATAAGACTTGTTAATAGGACTTTTCCTCTGCTGTGTGTTAAATATTTATCGGCATTTTGTTGAGCCTCTTTCAGCGTCGCAGGATGCATGGGGCACAACGCCATTCATGTAGGCCCTAATGAATGGAGACTTGGAATTGGATGGGTATCAAATTGGATTGGCTTCGAAGTGAATGGATTTCAAATATGGAACAAATATTTATTCACTAAGAAGAATTTCACCCGGACGCCATCACATCGTCTGACGGTATGTTTGATTTTAGTTAAGTACCTTTGACGGTTTTTGTCTACAGTTAGATTTTCTTTTATTGAGCATGTACAATCTGCTTGTGGTATAATAATAATTATTATTATTATGTTTTCAATTCTATTGATTGATACTGGAGTCACTACAGGCATTCAGGGGTTTGATGATCGACAGCGACGACAGGACTAGGCTGTGAGATTTGATAATCGACAAGTGAATTTCTGTTAGGCTGTCCACGGGGTTTGATGATGGACAGGTCAAGCTGGGCTGTGACATTTTATAATGGACAAGACTTAGTGAAGCTATAGGCTGTGGGGTTTGATGATCGACAAATCATCAATAAATCAAAAAAATTAATAAATTTAATTTAAATTTATTTTTTACCCGTTCGCACTGAAAATAATCATTCATTGGGTTGGAGCGCAATAGTAAAGTTTAAGTGTAACACATTTTAATGATTTTGCCGTCAAACTGGATGATTCTTGTTGCCTAATTTAAATTCGGCAGTGATGCATTGATGATTTGATTTAGTTTACGATTTCGGTTAAGTTTATGCTTGGATTGAAATTTAGGCTTGATTTATTTGTAGGCGATTTGGAATTCAATGCTACAGTTTGGTTTTTACTACGGTACATGATACACGCATGCCTGTCATCAATTATGTCGACTGACTGTCCGGCAAATGAAGGCGTTGAAGTACCCATGCCAAAGCAGCTGACAGCTTCAGGAGATCTGAGTGAATCTCGAACTTCTCTATCTGTTCTTCCGGTTGCAATTTGCCACGATGATAAGAACATATTTAGTGACGATTTAGCTCCTGCAAAACGAATACGTCTTGACAGTCCACCTGTTTCCACCTCTGACAGTATGTCAGATCCAACTGCGATTGGCAACACTACAAATATTTTGGCTAATGTTGAGAAACTTCCGGCATTATCTGGAATTATTTGCCCAGACACATCAGATCCGATTGTTGATTTAGAACTTGAAGCGAATGCTATAATGAGCGACGTCGTAATGTCACCATTTGCTGTTTCCGAGTCTTCTGCGGTGCACGACGTGGACAGAAGTGTAGTGGAATTGAACGATGGCTTGAATGCCGTACAAAGTGTTACTACAGGGCAGTGCTTGGACGATGTTGTCGCCGGTGTAGAGTCTACCTACCGCTTGATTGCACATTCGGGAGATATATTTCAGGCGTCTGCCGATAACTTCCTCAAAGGATGCAAATGGTACGGCTCTATTAATTTTTTTATGGAGGCACAATGTAAATGTTAGGGTTAGGGTTTCCAACATAATTCCAAAAATAATTAAACTTGAAACTTCACGAATTTTGACGCAGGTCAAACACAGTATTACATGTGAAAATGCGGTCTGTTCCCCAAAGAAAATGAATATTGTATTCTTAGGCAGATCAAAAAAGGAAATCGGGCACATTGGCATCCTTTTTATGCTATTGTAGTAAAGTTTCTGTTGGAGACTTTGATATTAATGCCAGTAAAAGAACAGTTACTGTAAAAGTTGTACAAGATTTTTGTTTTGCGTGGTTTACATTCCCGTAGTATAACTCAGGTTTTGTGTTTGCACGTTTAAGGTCTCCAGATGGAACGAGCATTCTGGCAAACAGTGGTGAGACAGGTCTGCATGTGTTTGACGTATCAGCCAAACTGACATCTCTACAGCCTCCGTCAACATTGGTAACTGTATGAATAAATAATCGTAGTTGTAGGAGTTTTGTTCAGTGCTAATAATCTGTTGACTTGTTGGTTTTATTAGCTATTTAACTGTAATTTAATGTAGATATTGGCCTATGGATGATCACCTTATCTGTATCTTACTTTATGTATGTATCTTAAAGACGGAATTTTATTTGGGAATTCAGTATTATCTGTTGCAATTCTTTTTACAAATTTGGGCCTTTATCACTGTTTGGTTTACTCTTACCTGGCTGATTGATGTCTTTGCGCGCATCCCTATTTGTTTGCTGATGATGAAGCGTTAGAGAATCAAGCTTTTTTTTATTCTGTGCACATTGATGAATTTGTGTGAAAAAATTAGTTTCTTGCGCAATTTTGATAATATTGCTGACTTGATTTATGCTAGTAGTTCAATGCGCATCTAAGTAAGAGAATCTAGCATTAAACACTTTGCATTTTTGATTGCAGTTGGGGAAGACTCGGCTGTCTGTGGGCGAGTTGGTGTACGACTTCTGCTGGTACCCGGGCATGGTGGCCGAGTACCCCGAGACCTGCTGCTTTGTGACGACCTCGCGCGACCAGCCCATCCATCTCTGGGACTCGCTGACCGGGCAACTGAGATGCAGCTATCGTGCCTTTGATCATCTGGTATGTGGCCCAAAATTTAACAAAATTGACTGGTGCTTTTTGCTACGTAGATTGATTATATATATCCTACGGTACTTCTAATTTTATCAGATTTTTTCTTTGTGCCAATCTGTTGTTGCTGCTGGCTTCCTTCAGATTTTCTGTTTGATGTAAAATTCTGATGTAACATTTACTGATCAGTTGTTCTCTTGTGGTTAGGTCTATTGGAAAAATTATTGCCCTGCGATCATTTTTGTTCGAGCGGTTTGTTGCAGAAAAATTGAGACGGATGATGATGTAAATTTATTATGTAAAATGACAATCTGAGCAAGGTTAATGGCTCTTGTTAATATTGTTTAAATTTGCTTGATGAACTGTACTTAGCTTTAGGTTTATATTGTTGAAATAGTTGTACGATGAATTATTGAGATGAACGAACGCAGTTAATAATAACCGTGTATGTTGTAATAACCAGACTTTTAATTCACTGTTTCTTGTTTGAATGAAATTAACTTGTTCCTTTTGGTGTGTGGCTTATCGCTTGTAGCCTATCGAATCATTTCTTTCAAAGTTATGCTGGTCTTTAGGATGAGCTGACGGCAGCCTACAGTATCGCCTTCAGTCACGACGGACAGTCCCTCTACTGCGGCTTCAACAAAATGATTCGTGTGTTTGATGTCTCGCGGCCCGGACGCAACTGTCAGGCCCGAACTACTTTCTGTACGAAATGACATCCTCTGCTGTCGCTTTCTAACTGAGCTGTATAATTTTCTTAGCTAGTCAAATTTTTTTTTTTTATATAATATAATTAACAAATATATGAAATAAAATAAGCTGAACATTTTTTATGCCGTTTCCTCAATACCTGTGGAAGCCTTAGAGGTAGCATATTGCGCTGCTTGAAAATTAAATATTTTGAATGTATTATATTGTTTGACACTGTCGTGAGCTTTTTTCTACATCAGTGTTATTGCAATTAATCATAATCGCCAGTACTGCTTACTTTTTTTAAGCAGAACTGTCGCTGTGGGATGAACCAATCATTCGATTAAGGTGCTGTATAGGCCTACCTAAGCTAAGATTAATGTATAGTTTTTGATGTAATGCACCATTTTTTAAAATTTATGCTGATTCAATTTCAGCTAAGATGGGCCAGTCAGGGATAATATCCTGCCTTTGTGTGAGTGCAGCCAATCCCAGCCAATACGCTGCCGGAGCCTACTCTAGGACAGGTACTCTACAAGTCACATGACGTTTTTGTTTGTTTCTTAATTTGTTTTGCATCTTCGTGCCGTGTGCAATGGAGATAACAAAATATGCAAAAATGCACTATGCAAAAAAAAGTTATCGAAACATGTGATGATTTATTTTAAGTCTGGTTTATTTTACATAGTTTGCTATAGATCTGTCATTTTTGACCTCTTTGATTTGCTTTTTTTGAGAGGGTTAAAGTTTTATATGCAGTTATAATTGACCTGACTTCCTTTAACAGTACTTGGCCAATCAAAAATTAGCATGTGACAGCACGTTGTTTTGTACTAACTGTTTATTATCTTACTAATTTAGATTTTATTTTAAATGTAAAATGCTTGATGATTGTATGGTGCGCTTGGCCTGACACAGTGCAGTATAGATTTTCTGTGACGTCATCAGGAAATGCATCAGTTAATGCGTTTGAGCCGCTCATTGCGTGTCGCAGTGGCGCTGTATGACGAGCGGAGTGGTGGCGCGATGATGTATCTCTTCCAGGGCCAGCAGGGCGGAGTCACGCACATCCAGTTCTCTCCAGATGGCAGCAAACTCTACAGCGGCGGTCGTAAGGTCCTTCTGAACCCTGAGTCGCTAAAATTGAAACATTTTTATTTGCAAGTTTTTTGTGATTTAGGGGAGATATTGTCGGTGTGCTCAAGAAAAACAATGTATTTCTATGTTATATAAGATATTTATATGTTTTAGGTATTATTTTGAATTTTAATCATTTTTTCTTGTTTACTAGCATTGTATTTAGGAAAGCATGTATGATTTAAACTGAAAATTGATGATTGACTGTATGCTAAATTGCAATTATTTTGATAGGAATATCGTAGGTAATTAAGAGAAGATATTTGTTGGCAGTGTGTTGGTTGTTGGTTGGTAGGATCCTGAGATTCTCTGTTGGGACATCAGAAAGCAGGGAGATATCCTCTACACACTGCAGCGCAAGGTTACGACGAACCAAAGGATCTACTTCGATATGGACTGGTGTGTTTTATACACGTGCAATTTGAATTTGAGGCAGGATCTGGTGCAGACTGTGTGTCTCCTCTGTCAAGGATACAGGAACGGGTTTATTGCATGTGTATGCTTAGTTTAGGCCTACACAGGAACACTGAGACAATATTTTTATATATTTATATATTTGTGTTAAATGATGTTTAGCTCAGGTGTTATGTGAACCCTTATGATGAAGCTGCTTTTTGGCATAAATTACAACCTTTGAAATTAGTTTTGGGTAAGATTTTTGGTAGAGCTAGAAGTAGATTTAGATCAAGGCTGTAGCTGATATTCGATAAAAGCTGTATTTTGCACAATTGCGGTATAGTTAGTGCGAACATATGACGATTCAAGACTTGGTGCCCGCAGGTCTGGTCGATACGTGATGTCCGGGAACCAGGGCGGGACAGTGTCGGTGTGGGACACTCTGGGGAACACCCGACCTGACCCCGGCAGTGGGGAGCCAATCATAGACGCCTGTCTGACCTTCACCGCCCATAGGGACATGGTTAATAGCATAAGGTCGGTAGCTTAATTTGCGGTTGTCAATGACAACCGTGATGGATTTTGGCTTCAGTGATAAAGTTATTATTATGTTATATTTTTACTATGTTTTATAGAAAGTTTAATAAATGCTTAATTGATTTTTTGTGCTTATTTAAATTGAATTGTGAATGATCAATGACTTTTATATCTTAATGATCAGTGAATTTTATGCTGAAGTTTATTAAAATTTGGTCGTTATTTGTTTGAGCTATTGTGTGTGGAATGATCTGGTACAGAAATATGTATTCAATTTGCAAGTATGTGGAGTTATAGTATTGATAACCATATAATTGTATGTTTCTGTCTTTGTAGCGAGTGAAGTTCTAAATGCTAAAAAAACTTTACACTTCATTTCAGCTGCCACCCTTTGTCTCCGATCATTGTTACCGGATCCGGCCAGCGACATTTTAGCAATCCACTAAGAAGTGAGTCAGACTCGGACAGTGATTCTGATTCGAACGGTGAAGCGTACGATAATTCTGTGAAACTATGGCGAATAGATAGACTGTTGAGTGGACTCGGCTGCGAGCAAAATTAAATATGAAACGTGTTTAAGACGTTCATTTTAACATATGAACTCTGACATATGGACTGTATCAACTGGCTTGTTTGTAGCTTTGAATAGCCTCTCTGATGCTAAATCATCGTTCAGTAAATATTTGATGCAATAACATTTGAATCATATTTTGTTGCAGTTGACTACCTAGGCCTGACTGTCAACAAAAGCAATCAAACAGAAATTGCAATACTGTAGTCTGAGGTATTATTGGCTGTCAAACAGTCGAGTGCTAAATTAAGGTAGAGTTAATTGTTGAACAAAATTCTGTTGTCCGAAGTTTATTTGTAATTCAAAGATGATGTTTTATGTTGGAATAAGATCTTGGAATTGATCAGTGAGATAAATATAAACAATGAATTTATAATTTGTTTGTTGTAAATCATTATATACACAAAAGCAGTATGTCAAAACGCATAATTGTATCTAAACCAAAACAAACAGTGATTGTTTTATAAATATTGTTTATAGTTCACAGCACAAAGTTGCTGTGAAACGTATCCTAACAAAAAGGAACAAAAAGCACACTGCAATTAACAGTTTTAGATATGATATAAATTTTAATATCATATCCCTTATCACTTCTTCACTGAAAGGCCGGATATAAAACAACAGAACCCACAACGCAAGTCTGCGCTGTGTATCGTACAACACCATTTACATCATGATAGCAAGATTTACACTACGTACTGCATTCATAATTTCTGATTAAATACAGATGCGTGTTAAACACCGCTACTAAACAGTTACGTGATATTTCTTTTACAAAATAAACAATACATATTTCTAGCAGCTAGCAGCAAATTAGCGTCATCAAAGCAGTAACGATTACTTCACAAAGCAAATAGCAAAACATCCTTTTAACTAATCTATTCGACCAACCTACATTATTGTTTAACGATCTTTTGTTTTGCCATCAATTATAATTTGAACATTTGCACTTACAAATTAACTTGCATCAGTTCGAAAAATGCTATATTCTTCGCGGATTGCCATCAAATACTGTAAAACATGAAGTGCAGGTGATTTTGGCTAATTTCGGGAATCGTCAAGTCTCTAAAATTACATGGGCGAAAATAACGCAAATGCTATAATGAGCAGTTCTCAAAAATGTCTAAATGAAGTACAGTATCATTAAAAAGAGGCAAAACAGTCAAAATAACACGCAGCTAAAATTTCATGTTTGGCAATTATTATTTTTGCTCAAAACGCACCAGCCCCCTACGATATTAAATCCTAAAGCTAGGATCAGTAGAAACAGAACTTGATCGTCTTTACTAACTAACTTGTTATCAAGCATCATACACATCAAATTCATCAACCCAATAACCATAATTATTATTCCTATCCAGTAGTGGTTCTAGTGCCCTTAAATTCAGTGGCAATGATAACCCAAAAATTTAGTAGAAATTATACACAATTACACCACCTCATAAAACATAAAAAATTCCTCTCAAACGATCCAAACATTACCAGACCCAATCAACGAGTTATCCAGAAAACAATAGGACATAGGTTTCATAAATATTTCGCCTCAAAACGGTGGTAAGCCGCTGAAGGAGGGTGGTTCTTTCATCCTCACACCCGCTAGAACCGCCCCAGTTCCCAATTGGACGCGATCACGCGGCGCTAGAGAAAAACTTGTTCGGGTAGAACCGCAGTCCCTGCGTGCTCTCGTCGCGACACAGCTTGCCGAGCCGCTCGGCCGTAAGCAGTCTCTCCCGTGCGAGCACCACCGACAGACCGCTGACGGACCGCGACAGCTCGTCGGCGCTCATCGACCCTGCCGACGTGATGACTCGCTGGGTCTCGGCGACCACTGCCGCCTCGCTGTGCGCGCGCAGCTGTAGCACCTAGAGGGGGCGCAGAGTGATACACTTTAGAGAGTAATTAGCTAAATATTTCCTGTAAATAGCTAACCCTCTGGGTTATTATCCTTTATAACTTGACCTGATGTTAATTTCGATGACGCATTTCATGTGCTATCGCTAGCGTCTAAGAGTTCAATTTTAATTCCACACACATCTCGGATCAAGCAGTATGAAAGAACTCCCTGATTCTGCGCACTGACAAATGAAAACAGCGTTTCGTTACGCTTTTCCAAACATAATAGAAATTCTAAAAAAGCATGCAATTTAAATTTCCCATATACATATTATGTATACTACAATTGGAGCTCTTCCAATACACAATTACAATCTGCTCCTTCATTCAACCCACAATCCACTCTAGCTTAAAACAATTATGATTCAAGTAAATGAGCAGCTAACAAGTATTGAAGAGAATGTAGAATTAATGCACGACGTCTGCTACGTGCATGCGTAGGTCCAGTGCAGTAAAAAATAGCCAATGGCAGAAAATGTGTCTAGCCTAACCATACACACGTATGTCTAATTATCTTTTACGACTTTTTCCACAAACAGCTAAACTGGCTATATCTATGCATCAACAAGCCAAAGTGATAAGCGAAGCAGACACGAGCGTCGTACCATGACGCCGCTGTCGAACACCCTCAGCACGACAGGCAGCTGGAGCTCCTCCAGCGCCCTGCATGCATGCAGCAGATCTTCAGGAGACAAGAGCTCCATGCCGCGCGCGCGGTTGATCCGACAGTAGACGTCCGTCAGGGTCATGGGCGCCCCCCCGGCCTGCTCCAGCGGCCGCAACATGGCCTCCGACACCTGATGCATGATAGTAATTATTATTTATATCACGCGCGATCATATGTACGAATAATTAAATCGACGTTAATTACGCATAAAAATTTACTTTAATTGTACCGCAAAACATATTTTTTGAAAGTTTGAGCATTGCGTCGACTCCTGCTACAATAACTATTATGAATTTAAGATGGCGATTTAAGAAAATTGCGAGTTAATGGAAGATATAGCTTGTTGCATAAGGAGCAGAAGTAAAGCGACTCCTATTTAATAAGATTAAACATTATCAATAGATTTACTACAACAAGACACGCAGTTTATATATCATCCTAAATGACACGCATGTACGCGCCTGTCGCGCAAGCTCTCTGTAGTAGTTGGCGCCGCTGCCGTGTGTGTCGCGTGTCACGGGGTCTGCAATGCCAAGGCTGAGCAGGTGCGACTTGAACTGAACCGTCTCGTCGTCCGTGATCTCGCCCTGCTTCTCTCTGTCACACACGACAGCTCAATATAATAGCGTACGCGGTCCTTCTGATAAAACAGGCATTGTCCTACGCTAGATGAGAGCTCTCGACGAGGAGGCGGGGGGGTGCTGACAGAAATTTTCTATCCCATTCTTACCCGTAATTATCATTGTCAATCTGTACGCAATGTACAATCTGTAATCTGTAAGCTAACTTGGTCGAGAAATCGACAAAAAATGACTAGCCTTAGCTGTCTTATACAGCAAACGGCTATGGTACAGAATCTGAAAAAACGCGTTGCCCCACGCCTCACTCGGCCATTCTTAGGCATAGCTCTACGCCTGACCCTGCCTAACCCTTCTAATTTGGTGTACGGTATTAAAAAAAACCTGTTTTAGGTGTACTACGCCTCCGAAACTTAACCCTGCCGGTAACGATCGCAATATCGGACAAGTCACGTCAAGCTTACAACCCATAAGCTTCTGCATGACTTATTATAAAACTTTACTCGCGTAGATCTAGGATGGATTGGATTGCATTATGTGTGCAAAGACCCAGATCATCAGGAGTTGAACGTCGGATCCGCGATTTCTCATCCCTACTACAGAGCAGCATCACCTCGATTCATTCTATTAATTATTACACTGACAAAGCGTTGTGGCCGAGTGGTCTACTTCGCTGGCCTCGGATTATGAGTGCAGCAGTTTGAATCCAGGCTGCGACAAAGATTGCGAGTGCACCTTTGACAAACGTCGTCTAAATTCGTCAGCCACAAGTGTGTTCCTATGATTCCAATCAGTCTACGGTTAAACCACCACCAGCAATGATCAGCTGGTGCAATGGGGCATCATTGTCTCCTTTCCTGTAAGGGGCTACACAAAAAATTAATAAAATTAATAAAATAATACAGCCAGTTGAGAGGTTGGATTAACCTCAAGTACCAACATCCTCCCGTCGCCCTACTAACCTGATCTTGGCGGAAATGTTGCCGGACAGTGCAACCATCTCGCGCGCCTTGTCCATCAAGGCGCTGAGGTCCTCAAAGGCCGCGCTGATCGTCTTGTCCGCCTCCGTGTGCCGCTTCGCGATGTTCCGCTCGATCCCTGATATTCCGCTTTTGAGCTGACCCGCGCCCCCCGGCGCTGCAGCGGGGCCGGCCAGCGTCTGTGATAATAATGGCACTCTTATTGATGTTTCTCTCAATCTGAGATTTAACAGACATAATAGCATACACGTATGTTAAACTCAACTAACATCCATAATAATAGTGTAACAAAATTGTTATGAAAGCAACTTATCATAAAAAACATTTACCCCTGCAGGCCAGGGAACAAAGAATTGGCCTGCAGCCCAGAGCTCCCCGGGCTTGTCGTAAAAGGCGACTAAAGAAAAGGGGGAGTGATTCTGTGCCGGCTCTCTTGCACAGAACCGGAATGTATATAGACCCACGGTCCCTTCACTAAAAAAACAATAATAAAATAATAATATCATAAAAATTAAATATGTATTTGATATTAATTTTCCAAACGTTCGTCATACACTGAAAAACGAAGTATAAATTTCGAATATGAAGAGGGTTGTAGATACAGAACTGAAATATGATAGGAAAAAAACTTTTCATGCGTTTCCAAAAAACGAAGAATAAGAAAGAAGCATACTGAGACTAGAACCTCTGCATACCTGCATCCAGCGCTTGCGATGGAGCGCCTCCATGACACACCGAAGCATCTCGCGCTGGCCGGCCTCCTGGAAACTAAATCGAATATAGGAGAAAGCGGAAGAGACGACAGGGCCCGTTGGCTTGCTGGCATCGGGGGCGGTGAGGTGCAGCACGATCTTGGAGCTCTTTGTTAGCGTGGAGGCCTCTTCCTCGACTCGCACGACACAAGCCAGCGACATCGCCAACTGACACTTGGGGTCCTTGTAGTCCTGTGGGTACAAGAAGTAGTCAATATAATAAAAGCAAAAAATCAATTATATGATACTGGTGGAGAAAAACGCAATCACATTCATGCACGGCAGAATTTCTGTAAATTATTTTAAATGAATGCAGCAATAAATTTAAAATAAAAGCATACATGTACCTCAATTTACAACCAATTTCTAATTGCCCCCAATCCGCTGCAAAATAATATTGACCTACTAATTATTCATTGGATTTACTTGGCATATGTGATTGTCGTTCAGTCAGTTCTCAGCGCCTTTTGCAGCAAGGTAACGGCTTTCAATGCCTTCAGAAAACTTGGTCAGCTCATTATCTAGAATTTAGTCAGATTCATTAAATAGCTCAAAGCCTCGAAGTACATCCACATTAACTCAAAACTACTACAATAAGTTAGCAAACCTTCCACAGAAAGCGGTGACTGGTCAGCGACAGTCGACCATTATCAAAGGCAGTCTTGCTTGTTCCGTCGTAGATTCGAACCCCGCTCTGCTGAAAAATCAGCTGCTCATCTACTGCTAGTTGACCGTCGCTCCAGAAGAAACGATCCATTATGAAACTTGAATGTTCTGAAAGTTAATCGCACTTAGTTCATCCTAGTTTACCATCCACCGCCAGTCCTCCCCCACCCGTGCTGACAGTTCAACAGGGGAAAAAGCAGCACCGCTTATTTCAATCCCCTGACCTGCTTCAAGTAGCTACCAAGCTTGCCTTTGAAAGCATTGATACTTTCAGCCTGAATAACACTTTCAGGGAGTTTATTCCATTTATCAACAACTCGACTTCCAAAACTAAATTTTCCTGTGTTTATTCTGAATCTCTTCTTTTAAAATGCACACGAATTTCTCCTTGTTCCACATGCACTGCCCTCAGCAGCATCTCTCCTTTGGAAGAAAAACTCCTCCTTCAGTCCTTCTAATTTATTGACTGTTTTATAGACTTCCAGTAAATCTGTCCTTAACCTTCTCGTTCCAAAGTAGTCAGTCCTAATTAGAGATTATTTAATGTGCGCATCAATGAAAGCGGAAGTTTGGTTTTATTATATTCTCAAGGCTTATGCAGTCCGTACTTTTATACTATTTTGTAATGATTTGTTTTTATTTTATTTAAACAAAAATTTAATAAATTAAAGCTCACGCGGATAACTATAAACAAACTTCTTGTCTTGTACAGTTATTATTGTTTTGTCGATTGGATAGAAATATTATTTGAGAGTGAATTCCATTATAGCATAGGCTAAATTTTCTCATGGTTTCGTTCACTAGATGAATCGTTCAAGTAAATTTCGCTTAATTTCTTATTTTTGTTAAAGACGATGGCTGAGCAATAATTTTTGTCTTATTAATGTATTATTATCTTCTATCATTATTTGTTCATCAAACAATATTTTTCTTCATACAGCACTATTACACTGATCGTTCATCTTAATCGGTCATAATTTTCATGAATTAAACATGCACCAAGTTTTTATTCTAACAAAACATGCTTAGGCCATAGCAACAATCAGTACAAGTTCTCTGCCAAAAGAAGTTAAATCTGTCAAAAACTGCTGAATTGTTAACTAAAAGCATTCAAGTCATTAGTTTTCTCATTAAAAAAATTTCCTCTAACTGTAACTAACACTATAACGTTAAAGCATATTTTGTGCTTCACAAGCCCACTCTCAATTCAAAAACTCGGCAGTACTTCAAAATTAGCTTCAAACATCAGTCTCAACAGTGCACTCAAAGTTCAAATTAAATTAAAATAACAAACCATATACCATCAACCAAACCATCAGTCCAACAATAACGTGGCAATAAAAACGCACCAACATTTAAAAATTACCAAAAACTCCCATCATCCATCAAAAAATCTCACCAACTTCCAGCAATACCGCAACACGCCCACAACACAAGTTTTAGCTGACGCCTGTGGAGCACTGCACTATCCCGTCACTCTCTTTGGCCGCCATCACAGTCCCATCAGCTTCATGCTTTGCCTTACAGTGCGCTCTGAGGTCGTCTGCACTCTTGTACTGCCTGGCGCACAGCTGACACTGATGCGGCCTGCTGACGGAGTGCGAGCGCTGGTGGGCCCTCAGGTTGCCGGTGGTGCCGCATACCTTGCCACACTCGGCGCAGGTGAGTCGCGCTATTATGCTCTGGTCGTGCATGGGGTGCGCATCAATGTGATGTTTGGTGAGCCGGTATTTGGTCGTAAACCTGCACATAGCATCGTGTGTAGCTAAACGACACTTGAATTAAATAATCTCCTGCAAATGTAATAGCCTGGGTTCAAGGCTTATTCACGAGACCAGGTCTAATACATTTCGGGAATCATTCTAGCTCTGATTTGTCTGCTGTGATTGGTTTCTAGTCTTTGATGTTGTGTTTCCAGAGACGACTCGC
>JAQIWG010005224.1:0-14822 GCA_034695025.1 Chamaedrilus cognettii | reverse complement strand
CATTCAAAAGTACGTTGTAATTATTTTTTTGTGTAATTGATGCCTGATAAATATAATTGGAATTTAACCTTGAACGGCTTACTTGATGGGCTCAAACTTTTGAGCAATACTGTAAACTACAGGGGGGGGGGCCATCACCATCTCGCGGCCCAGGGCGCCCACCCAGAAAAATCCGGCCCTGACGATAATGTCCATGGAAAACTCGAGTATATGGTATGCGATTCTGAATCTCACAGAGACCATTACACTCTGTTCTTTGATTTGTCGGTAGCGAATAAACGAATGAACGGAGAAAGAACAAATCTCTCCAGAATGTTCTCGCTGTTCGTGCTGGACAAAACTAAAAGCAAAGTAGCAGCAGCTGTCGAGAGCGTTTTCGCCGAGGATAAATTCATCTTTGCGATCTACTGCCTGTGCTTAGTGATTCCCAGTGTAGCCACTGGACTAAAACCAGTAACTTTTGATCTTAGTTATGTATTTTTTAGCGGAAAGGACTATAGTTATTATTTTATCAACTCGTTTAATATCAAGCTATCACTAGTGGTACTGGAATCGAGTATTGTTGAAAAAATTGAATCCATGCTTAAGAACGAGTAGCTCTAGTGACGCGCCATGATGACACAGTCGTACGTGGTATATAACAAACTTGCATGACGCATGCCGGCATAGGCCTCTTATAAACCCAGTGTATACTGGTCATACTTGTGTTTCATTTCAATATACGTGTACATCTATGTACTATATTCATATGATTATATAGCCTATATAATTATAGGAATATAGTACATAGATGTACATGCATATTGAAATGAAACACAACACGTTAAAACACGCTAAAGTGGCACTTTTCACACATCAAAGTGACACTGCATGTAGGCCTATGTGACAGTGGCCTGAGCTAGCAGTGGTAACACTGGGCGTGTTGACTAACGATCGTGTAGCTCTCAATTCTCCCATCGTTCCGTTACATCCTGCCATGCAGTGAAGCCACGCAGTGAAGCCACGCAGTGATGCCACGCAGTGCAGCTCTAGCCACGCAGTGCGGGGCTGGCCAGTGGTCACGTCGTCGAGCTGGCCGCGTTGCATCATACTCCCGGGGGCAATTCGTCATCGCTCGCTCGCTGCGCAGCGCGCATGCGCGTCGCGAGGTCACGTGATGGCGTCCCGCGCGATAGCATGTGCAGCACGCGTCATTATCAGCGCACTGGCGGCCGGGCGCCGCGTGGTAATTGTGTCATGGATCCGCACGGACCACACGACCTTGAACTACATTCAGCTGTTAGTGGGGCAGTCCCAAACGCGGCAGTTAATGAATTACTTTCAGGATAGGTCAAGTGTGAGGCAGGCAGTTAATCGCTAGATTAGTCGAGCACAAGCATTAGTGAGACCTTTTAATTGTTTACTTGTCTTTTACGTCAGTCTACTGGACTTGGGTGAAGTGGAGGAAATTTATGATTAATATTCATATCTCGTTGCGTAATCTTTTACCCGATTGCATTGCGGCCTACTAAGCAATTTCTCCGATTTATAGACCTCTGCCTTTATTCTCCACTTCGCCCCTCTTGGCGCCCGTGTGGAGTTCCGTTAAGATATTAGCCTCTGGTCCGACGGACTTCCACAGCGCCCCCTGTCCCCCGTACAAAGAGCACTGATGGATCAGCTAATGCTGAGGCAATCGGGTGCTTGGTCCGATGATGTACGCTGACGTCATGAATGGTCGGCGCGACAGCGCGGCGTCACGAGGCGTGACGTCGGACATTTCACTGCTTTATGACGGCGGGAGATGAGCAGTTTGTGGCGTGGAGGAACGCCAGTTTTAAAGTTTAGAGCTAATAATATACGCGTAGCGTTACGCCTGCTCCGTATATTATAAGCGTGGCCTCGAGTCCGCGTAGACGCTATTCAGGACGTTGGAGGATTTGGAGAGAATAAGAGACAGATTGCTGTAATGGTCGGGGCTAAGTTTAGCGATGATGAAACGCGCGTAGTGTTACGCCTGCTTCTTTCAAAATTCTCGTAGTGCAAACGCTCGAGCATTGAAAGCCAAGTATATACGCCTGCGCCACCTTTATTTTCAGGCGTAACTCTACGCTTGTTCGTTTTAAATTAGGCATACAACTGGTATTCACACTTCACCCACTGCAGGACGGGAAACAAAGAATTGGTTTGCAGCCCAGAGCTCGCCGTGCGAGTCGTAAAAAGCGACTAAAGAAATTGAAGCGGTTCTGTGCCAGCTCTCTGGCACAGCACCAGACTGTTTGTAGTCTTTGTGCGGTTCCTAAACTGCAAAAAACAAAAAGCAAAAAACAAAAACCCCGTGATTCATCGACTTCATAGTGCCTCCATTCTATAGGTCATCTAACCCATCGCACACATTACCCGCGGAAGTGAATGATTTGCATGGAGCTGCGATCAATAACGGAGCAGATGTGTGCGATACAGAGATGGAGATCTCTGGCGGCGCCAATAGGACCATTCATTTGTTTTAGATAAAGCTAAGCAGTCAGCAGGGACTACAGCTTCGTCGGACCAGCACACGGGACTGCAGTCATCGGAATGAAATTAGTCGTATAGACCAACGAATGGGTCCCGAGAGACTAGAGAGCTCGTGGTCTAAAAATGGGAACGTCTGAATAGAAACTCACTCTGTAAAAAAATTGTGGTGAAAACTGAAACCGAATTATTCTCTAATAATTTATTTGTGCCACAGTTTCTGTTTGTCTCCACGCTGTGTGGTTGTCTATATTGGATGCGCGTGCACATAGTTACCGCAACCTGATTTTTTTACGTTGGCTCGGGTCAGGACCTGAGAATTCATCCAATCTTTACTTTCTTTATTAATTTGGTTCTGCTTGTTTGTAGATAATGTACTTGTGTAAATAATGTACTTGTGTAAATAATGCTACTTGTGATGCAAATACTATTGAACTCTATTGACTGAAATACATGATCACATATTCGTCGGAAATTATGACTACCATGTTATAAAATGGGAAAAAATAGCTTATTGTTTCTTGTAACTGACAAACCTCTATGATTTGTTATTTGTGTTTCTACCCCTTCGTCATGGTTTCCACCAATTATAGATTGATGGTTGCCCATGGCGAAGGGAGGTCCCCGATGACGTCCCTGGACGCCGAAACGGACTTTAAACTCTTTATTATTATTATTATTATTATTCTCATGCACTAAATCGCTGACACAAAGGTCAGAATTCAATGAATTAAACAATTTATACCCCTGCTTAAAATCATCGCTATACAGTAAAATCTACAGTTATTTTGAGGATTTTGCCTCCTAGGAATTTTGTGACACTTAATTTAAACGTTTTTGATGGCTGCTGCCTATTCTATATAGCTTCTGCAGTGTTATTTTTGCAAATGTAATTTTTGCGAGTTTTGCAGATTCACGAAATTTGCCAAAATTCCGTGCACGCGAAAATTTCACGTTTTATCGTCAACTGGGTTACGTTTAACAGGTGTAGACGCTGCTTTAGTAAGTGAACAATCAATAACGCATTAACACCGGAGGTGTGTCTACTACCTTAATTGTTGATAAAATTCACCCGACACAACGCTATAGTAATCTCATAGCATCTACAAATACTCGTACTAACACGTCAAACAAAACTTCACACACGATAAATTGGCACCATCATCGAAGATGTCCAAAAGTTTAATTAATTGAAACGGCCTTGACCTTCCACTGTAAATTAAGCAATAAAACTGTAGGCGTCTGCTTTTTGCAAAGAATCCTTCTTCACGCATTACACATTAAAAAAAATTATCTAAATGATTTCGTTTTCAAATTTATGTCGAACTAAAAATTATAAATGCAAAATTCTAGATGTAATAAACGTAAAAGTTATAAATGTAATATCATTTCAATTAGATGGGAAGTGAAAAGACGATAATTGAAAATATTTGAGCATCAAAATTTAATCTTGACTAGTTACTTTGGTCGGCAAAGTTAAAAAATCTGTGCCTAGTTGAAAACAAACATAAAATTTATAACCGCAAACACGTGATCATATATCTAAAATATCGAGGAATAAGTTTAGTATGGGTAGCACTCCACAAACGACATTCTGAAAATCATGCATATCTACAAATATCTTCAACTAATTTCAAGAGACTTTACGAAGGCCAAGATTAAGAACAGTCGGACATTCTGAAATCAATCGGACATTTAAAAATGAGTTGGATATTAAAAAATTATTAGAGTATAAACAAGTAGTCATTAAGATGAGATCTAACAAAATAAGTCGGACAGTAAAAATGCGGTCGGTACTCTACACTACTCGCACCACTTTTACCACCACACATAGCCATTCGCCACTGGCGCTAAAAAACATCACAATACAAGCTTCAGTAGATACATAATTTAAACATATCCACCTCAAAATATTCTCTATTTAGCCAATAGGCCATCAGTCAGTAGTAGCGAAATCATTGGACGTAAACGAAATATGCCTAGATTCTGGGTATATTGGCCAAAAATATCCCTAAATTGCATTTTTCAACTAAATTATCCCAAGCTCCCATTAAAGACCGCGTCATTAAAAACAAATTCTCGAGGTCCGTGTTAGAAATTCAGTTCGATGCAAGTCAGAATTAATTTAAATATTACAACAAATTCTATAACTTTTATGCCCACTATACTTGATGCAAAAATAATTATATATTCTGCAGGAGCGCAAAATGGGACACTGCCCCCGGTCCCCCGCCACTCAGAGCTTGCCCTGCACTTTTATAGTGTTTCCCCCCCACCCCCCGAACTTTTTCCATCGAGTGTTGAAACTGAATCCGAGATCATGACGTCACTTCCCCCAACCAGGGCCTGATCTATGGTCAATTTAACACTATGTGTTTGCTTATTCCTATATTAATCTTGGTTTTAAAGTTCAACATTTTCTGAAAAAAGCGGGATAAGAGTTTTGTAAGTAACTGTGGGCCTCGGCGGTCATTGTAGGCGTGGTCAGAGACAGAACAGCTCGCCTGCGGCGTCAACCGGACCATTGCCAAATAGCGAACGAAAAGGAATGGTGGAGGAGTGGACTGTCGGATGATTTTATAGGAAGGAAGTCGTGTACATTGGGATCTTTGACTTGATGATCAACAGAGCGTCCTGGATGCAACAAGAACACAGCAGCGAACGAGTTTAGTCGAAAACACATAATGTAAAACATAAAATTTGAGCGCGCATGTCATTTTGACAAATTTCGCTAAATGGGAAAATTTGCCAAAATTACATTCAGCTAAAATAAAGCTGCACAAGCTATATATAATACACAGTCCTCAAAAAAACACGAAAATTCCAAAATAGCAGCCGTTTGCAGGAAAAAGTTATGTTTTACAGCATTTGATTTAACCCTTCTAGTTCCGCTTTTAGTTTTGCAAGCAAACTGCTAACTGTTATTTTATTTTATTGAAAATGCTAAGTTCTGACATGTTTTGAAAGGGTGGGGGGGGTTTTAAATTAATTTGATTCTTATTAATTTTGTTATTTTCATTCATTAATTATTTTAACAAATTTTTTGTCATTCTGGGAGAGTTTGCAATGATCATCATCATCATTTACGTTTTACGTCCACTTTTCCGTGTCAACACAGGTTGGACGTTTCCCACGATGAGACTCCCCATAACTCTCGATTCTTTGCCATCTCTCTATTCATACCTCGCTCCTTCATATCGCTCTCTACCGCCTCCTCCATGTCTTCTTCCCCCTCCCTCTTCCAACGATCCCTTCCACCTTAATATATTGGCATGCGGACACCCAGTCTTCCTCATTCATGCGTTCCACATAGCCAAACCACCTCAGTCTCCCTTTCTTCACCACGTTATACATGCGACACCTAACTGTCTTCTTAGATCTTCGCTTCGACACTCAATCCAAGCATGTGTATCCAATACAAAGGCATTGAAATCCAGTTTTCTATGCCACTTAACACGTGTCCAGCAATGGGTTTATTGTTCAATTCACTTTAGATTTTCACACATGAAACAATTTGTAGAATTTCATTATAATACCAGCGAGGAGCCGTGGTGCCATAATGGTAAGGGCGTCAGATTCTAATTCAAGTCCCGGCGCCACCAACTCAGGGGCGACGCCAGGATTTTTTTTGGGGGGGGGCTAAGAGAGGACAAAGGAAAAATTGGGAGTATAGCTTAAAAAAACTTATCTACATCGTCGGCCTATATTTCATCTCCGAACAGAACTCTCGAGCGGGGGGCGCGGGGGAGCTGACGGGAAGTTTTAGCCTTTTCATGCTTTCAATACAAGCTCAAAAAAGTATGGGCCTAACTTTCACGGTTGGGGGGCCTGTAGTATCACCCTTACTAACCCTTACTACAGGCTTTAAAAATCATAACAGGGACTTAAAACAGGAAACATCTATAAAATGTGGGGGGCTAACTTTCTGAGTTGGGGGGGGGCTATGTCCAGTTTGCCGCCCCGTAGCGCCGCCTCTGCACCAACTACAAAATCATGCGTTACTGGCCCTTCAGCAAGGCTGTTAAGTAGGCTGGCCAAATACGGGACAAACTAAACTGAACTACAAAAGGGCGCAAAAAGAGACGGAATGCAAAAAAATAACCTCATCAACGCAATGTGTAGAAAGAATTCTCACTGGTAATCGGATGCAAACAAAAATGACACGAGTACAGGGTATAAGCAAAAACTGCTTACCTTGCCTCCGTTCTGCTCTAGCATCTGTAGAATGTCGAATATCTCATCCCTCAGACTCTTGGCCGCGTACCGTCTGGCCACCTTGACAACAGGCAACAGCTGGGTTCTGTGATTTGATGTCAGTAGACAAAGAGCATTTCAGTCTGGTTCAATGCCTCGGCGTCAAGCAACGAAATGGGCTTCAAGAAGCTGTTTTGAATATAATGGTTTTCCTTTAAGTTTTTAATAGTTTTCTTTGAATACTATATTGAATTCTCACACACACACACGCACGCACACACACACACACTCGAGTTTTGTGGCCGCATTCCCCGCTTACGCAGGGGTAGGCAATTTGCAGCCATGGACACCTGCTCTCCACTTTATCTTATCCATCGCATCCTCACGTCTTACTCCCCTAGCTTTTATATCCTTCTCTGTCAACCTTCTTTTCCACATCGTTTCTTGTCTCCCTACACGTCTTTTCCCATCTACTTCATGATCCATACATTTCTGCACCCAATCACCCGGTTCATTTTTCAGAGCATGTCCCAACCAAAAAAACTTAGCCAAAAAATGCCACCAAAAACTTTGCGCCCACTATCATACTACACATTCTGTCCTTTCGATATTTACATCCATCTTTATACTCCTACCATAACACAGCGCTGCATCTATCACATCAAGATACGATACAACAAATTCACACCCCAGAGCAAATCGGAGAACAAAGAACAGACTTGCAGCCCAGAGCTCCCCGGGCGAGTCATAAAAGGCGATTAAAGAAGGGGGAGCGGTTTTGTGGCGGCCCTCTTACACAGAACCGGTCTGTAATAGTCTTCGTTACTCACACACTATCCTTACATTTTTTTAAAGAAGAAAGAACGAAGAAGATGCAACAAATTTGATTGTGGGGGGGGTTCGTACCGGGGGCAGGAGCCCCTTTAGATGGGGGTTGAGGCCCGGCCCCACCACGTTGCTCAGAGACACGACGGCCTGTAGACCTGCGAGGAACACGGAGTCGTCCTGGTCCGCCTGCAAGTATTGAAACCAGGGGTTTATCCAGGATTTGAAAATTGGGGGGTGTTAGAAATTTCACTGGGGGGAGTGTTATACAAAGCGGCCAAATGTGGTTATACAAATATGGCCAAAAGTCGGGATGCAAATATGCTTTAGGAGACCGTCCAAGAAACTTAACCACCCCTTGCAGGTAAACAAAGAATTGACTTGCAGCCCAGAGCTCCCCACACTATAGTCGTAGGCGACTAAAGAAGGGGGAGCGGTTGTGTGCTGGCTCTCTTGCACAGAACCGGACTGTATATATAATAGTCTTTGTGCTACACACGGTACCTAAACTGCGCGCTCACCAGGGCGGCCCTGAGAGGGGGCACGAGGCGGGGCACCAGCGCGCCTGCCTGGCGCCCCGCGTGGGGCGTCTCTAGCAGCTCCTTGAAACCCGTCCGCGCCACAAAGGAGTAGGGGTGGATTGTCTCTCGCACACCCTGACACAGAAACAAATAAATAAAACTAATAAAACCTCCATTTTATCGTGTAATCCGTTAATGTCCATGTTTTCGCACAGGTTTACACGTTTTCACCCGCCCTGATCAGGACTGCTGGAGCTGGGTTTTTACGGCGGGATGCCCTTCCTGACGCCAACCAAATAAAAAGTATCTGGCACGGGGTTTTAGCAGCTATCGACACTTGTGTGTTTAACAGCCTTGCTGAAGGGCCTGTTACGCATGGTTTTATAGCTGCGGTGCAGGGACTTGAAACCTGGTCCTCTGGACTCAAAGTCCGACGCCATAACCACTACACCAGAGCTCCTCGCTTAGCAAATAAATAAATTTAAACAGAATTTTTATATGCCTGTATTTTGCTGTGCGTTTGTTCATGTATGCTGATATTTACTGAACAAACTACCAAAACCGCTCATGTATGTGTGTACACTGCACTTGTAACGCACCAAAAATATGTCGTGCAAACGGAGATGGAAAGAGCATAATTTGCTTGAATCGTGGGTGCGGGAGAAGTGCAGCAGACTGGATACAGAAAGCGGTTTTAAAGAAAATGAATTCACGCGCTAACTGCTGATTCTACACTTCGTGCGAGGAAAAAAGATATACGGCATAAAAATTATATAAACAACCAGCTTCAATACAAACGTCTAACCTGTGTTAACATGAACTCGGCGTTAAAGGCTTGCCTGTAGCGTATTGGAATGGACGTCAAAAACGAACAAGCGGGTCTAGAGTCTAGACAAGGTTGAGTCTGGAATCAGACCACACCCAAACTAGCCCATAACTCCAAATACCTAACCCCTAACCCTGCTCTAACCCAAACTCAGCCCTAACAGTAACTTGCTAACCCTTACGGAGCCCTAACCCTAATTCTTAAAAAAAAATTGTCTTGGTCGGATGATTGACATTTAACGGTCGCGTTACACAGAAGTAGGCTTGGTCTGATTCCAGACTCAACCTTGACTCGACCCGCTTTTAAAAACGATGATTATCATTACTATATAAACGTGAGTGCAAAGTCAAACCTCGGCCAGTGTGACCAGAAGGGGGTCGAGTGGAATTTGGTCGGGATCCTGAGTCCAGACGAGCCGATGCTTTACCGAGCCATGCTCCAGGCTATAACAGAACGTTGAATTTAATGCTTTTTGCACACTTACATAAAACAAAAATTGCACGAGGGTTGACAAAACCCTTTTGAAACAAAGGCGGTGACGACTGGTCGCTACCAGATACACCAAATATTTAGAAGCTTTGATTCAAAACGAAAATCTCTAGGGCATGTTGCAAAAATGATATGCCGGGATTCGATGCTTTCTCCGATATGAGCACTTTTTGCATCAAAATGTGCAAAATTGAATATGGGAACTTTGTATGTGTTCAAATTTCAATCTCAATCAACTTCTTAATTTTGCATTTATAAATAAAATACATTTCTTCACTTCTTTACAATGCTCGCATTTGATCCCGTTACTCTAAGCTACACTGTGACTGAACCCCTGCTGCGATTTGAATTATTTTTGAAGTAGGATATCTGAAATTGAAATACCTCCAACTTAGCCGTTGACAGTTTGAAATATTGCCGTGATGACGTTTCATATATTCCATGAAACTTTACCAGATACTATTTTTTACATCTTTCAAGTTTGAGGCCCCCACCACACGACAATATTTTGGTTCTTGACTAAATTGGATCTACAAATGGATGATTTAGTTCAACACGAGCAGTTTTGTGTAAAAATCAAATTCTTAGCTTCAACAGGAGCTGAGATTGAGATTTTTGAAAATTGGACCAATATCGTTGGCGATCATGCCAAAAACCGTCAGGCTTCATGAGGCCTCTAGCTGCCAGCATTGTCAGATGTAAACATCCTACTTTTTGCAAAATAGGCAGGAATTAAAAAGTAAACAAGTTCCTTTTTCGAAATTAAAAAACATTGAACTAAAAACGTCATTCATTAACTAGATTCTTTTTGTAATTTGAAATCATAAAACTAAAGAAGTTGTCCTTTAACAACGAATTCCATTATCCGTGTTATTTCATTTGTGCTTTTCATTTTTGTACTAACCGACAGGGAATGCCGCCTCCTCCGTAGACCGAGGCAAATACACTGCGTCCCCTGCTTTCGTTGAACTGTAACAGGACATGCAACAAAAATTAACTTAATTAGTTAATTAGTTTAAATAAATTCGTTTTGAGTTGCGTGGAGTGACTGATGACATATAGCAAGCAAAAATTGTAGCCATAAAAAAATACCGTTAGATCCATAAAACTACTTTCAAATCAAATATTTTAAATACGAAGGATAATTTCAATTTAATCTCCGGTCAGGCAAAACTAAAAGTTGCCAAAGCCATTTACAAATTAACTAACGTTGACAAAACCCTTCAAAATGAATTAAATCGGCCGCGTCCGCAGGCAAAATTGAAAGTCGCCAAAGCCCCTTCAAAGTCAATTAATGTTACCAAAATCCTTCAAAAATAAATTAAATCGGATGCGACCGGAGACAACTTCGCTATTCACTCATATCTTACGAGGAATGTATATTAATTTTTTCAGAATTTCTAAGCAGTTTTTCTATTACAAAAATTAATTATGTTTTAACATTGTTAACATTGTTTCAAAAATCATTTTTCATTTTGTACAAAAATCCCGCCTCACTTTTGATTTGACCTGTGTATTATGAGAAATTTCCATGAATTTTGAGAGAATATTTTGAGAATTTTTCTGAAAAATGATTTTTTTTGCTAAATTCATCTTCCATTTTGCAAAAAATTTCCCGCCTCACTTTTGACTTACATATCGGGATCATGTGTCATTTTTTCAGAATTTTCTCGAATCCATTCCCATTGCGAAGTGCACCCCCAACCCTAACGCAACTCTAAACCTAACGCCGCCAAAACCCTAATATATTAATCTAATAATTAAAATTCGATGCTTAGATCCGGTCTCCCCTAGCATCCTTTCAAGAAATTCAATTGCTGATTGCTCGACCGCGATATAAGTGCGAATTAAGTGCGATTTAATTTTGTAGTCCAAACTAGCCAATAAAATTATTCGATGCAATTCTCTCATAAATTTCCATGGGTTAATTCGGACCACAAAACTAAACCGAACTTAAAGCGAGGTCGAACAACCAGCAGTTAGGATGGAGTGCAGTAGTGCAGTTGAAGTCTGAAGTGAAGTATTCGGACGTAAGCAAGCTTACGTCGATAGTTTTCTGATTTAGCCTCGACGAGGGCTTGGGGAGCCCCCTGCCCCCCGCCGCAGCGCTGCCCCCTGAGGCCGCCATGTCTCGGATCAGTGCCGGATTAAAGTTTGAACTCCAATGCAAGTATTAATAATTTACAAACTTAGAAAATGCATGGAAACTTTATAATACAAATTCCAGCTCTTTGTAAATTCAGGTTATGACATTTTTAATTGACGTACATTAAAGTGGCATTCAGTAATATTTTCCCTCCTCCTAAATTTCAGTTATCTTTTAGTGCATTATGTGTATGCCCCTGAATGATTTTTAAGTGGGCTGTGGGTCTCGAAAGATACGTCTGAAATCGAGAATAATTAAATAAATTTTCACTGTCACCAGCATTAAATAGGGCACCTTGAATACATAGATAACGGTGAGCTTGATTGATCATTGTTTTTACCATGGTAACGGACGGTAACCTGGTGTCATTGCACCATATAAACACAATAGTCTGATGAAAGGACAGAATAAAATTAAGTAAAGTTAAACATAATAAAATCATAGTAAAATGTAAAAAATCAGAGAACTAAAAGCATAACATCATTAAAACATTGAGCAATTTCGCTTTTCCTTACATATTTAAAATTAAGTTATGACCCCGAAACTTGTCGTTTTGAAGGCGACAAAGGGACAGCACCACTGGTTAAAGTTCATATAAAACGTAAAACTATAAAACAACATCGTTGCTGAAAGTTATTTTAGCGGTTTTGCCTCAAACAAATTTAGCTGCAATTTAGCGCAAAATTTTCGCGTTTTTGGGGACTGCCCAGTGCTCATGTAGTATTCAGCACTAGTTATGCAGTCGTACTATGTCCCCGCATGTAACTTTCGCTGACTTTAACTGATTCCAGAAAATTTCATGTTTTATAGTATGCATTAACTACTCACATCTGTACACGTGTATAGCCTACAACACGGTGATTCAGAAAAACGGGAACCAGTAGAATGATTTTTAGAACTCAACCAATTGCCAATCGATTTGCATCTTTTTTGGCCACTAGGGCAGTGGAAGCATTGGAGTATAGGATATTGTACGGCACCCAGAAACAAAGTAGGTTACAACGAAAATCAAACCAACAGAACACAAATGTAATAATAATGCAGTTAAATAATACTGAACAATCGCATATTATACATTTATAAGTTGTATACACATTTAAAGTACAGCATGCAGTTTAATTGGATTTAATTACTGTATGAATGAAGATATATACAAACCACATGATATAAAGCGACTCAAAAACTTACGTTTTCACTCAGCATTCGGACACCTAAACTTCTAAAGCGCATCCTTAGAAACGATCTGATTTTAGGGGGCCACAATGTATACGACAATAAACACATCAAGCACAGGGAATGAAACAAATCAATCCATTAGCATTCACACGAATCTAAATTACATCCTTAGCACCGAGTTAATAAAATAACAAAACTATAATGCGCACACTTCAACGTAATAACGTTCAGATTAGTCGGGTAGGTCAGCCTTATGGTGAAGTTACACCTTTCGGCGAAAACGAAGGAAGCCTTCAAAACGAAGGAAGTCTTGTCGTTAAGGATCATGACGTCATGTCGGCTGGACGAGTTCTATAGTAATCTATACGACTTTAGTCCTTAGCGACAAAACTTCCTTCGTTTTGAAGGCTTCCTTCGTTTTGACCGAAAGGTGTAATTTCACCGTAATTCGCATACTAGATCATTGAATCGGTGAATTACACAACGATAATTTGTAATCTAACGAATTAGGGTTGTCTTTTGAACATTATTTTAAAAACTCATTTTAACAGAACATTGGTTAATCCTTTCCTAGTCGGATATTTTAGTTAAAATGCATTTTGCGACTGCGACTTTGAGAATTTTTGACTTTGTGACTTTGTGAGTCGCAAAGTCGCAAATTGTAACTTTGCGACTTCGTTACCCCTAGTCTGATATTTTAGTTTACATGCGTTATGAAGATGGCGCTATTTTTAAGCCTTTTTCATCGTATTTCTTCACTATAATGCAGCAAAACCAATGAGGTATTAATGACACATTGGCACGGACTAGTCTATATTGAATATCAAATCACAGTCATAGCAAATCGAAGACCATTCTTAAAGCACCCATTTTCATCTTTCCCCCGTTATATAATATCCCCATGAAAATTTTAGTTTAACTCCAAAAGGAAATGCCAAGATGCGGATTGCACCTCTCTCATTTATCAGGAGAGTTGTTTACGTATTCTCAATAATAAACTCTGCGCAGGATCAAATAACTCTAAGGCTGAGTTTTTCCATCAAGCGTTAAAATTAAATCCGAGGTCATGACGTCATCACACCCAATGAGCGCGCTGAACGCTTGATCTATGATTAATTTAGCGCCATGCGATTGGTTTTTGCAGAATAAATCTCGAATTAAAATTTAACACTAGATGGAAAACCCCGGTCTAATAATAAATGCGCTTAGCTAATAATTACAGCCCAATAGTTAGGCCTCAATAATTAACTGAATTAATTGGTATCATTTTGGATCAAATTTGGTCCTTTTTGCCTAATTGGACATTTAGCATAATTATCTTATCTTTTGGAATTAACCTTCAACTTGAAACATTCACTTTGAGCACCGATCATCATATTGTCAAGTGCTAAACTGTATTATGTAGCACTTTCGCGTTTAAAATATGGTGACGTCACGATACAAGCCGCGCATGCGCGCTTCAAATGGTGCGCGGACACCTTCCACCGCGATCGCGGAACGACACGGGGACTAATAATGTTTTGAGATGTCCATATAGCTTGGTTGTACCAACTATCGTTATTCGGAAAAAAAATTGCAAACTATTTCCAAGACACAATAGTTCGATTTTTATCTTTTTCTCATTGTGACCCTGCTCGTTTGTATCTATTTATTGTATCTTCTCTTTCTGTACTGTTTTGAAAGGCAGAAAGAGCAAGGCGCAGTGGTGTAGTGGTTAAGGGCGTCGGACTTAAGAGTCCAGAGGACCAGGGTTCAAGTCCCGGCGCCGGCAACTATGAAACCATGCGTTACAGGCCCTTTAGCAAGGCTTTTAAACACACACGTGTCGCTAGCTGCTAACCCCGTGCCAGATAATTATTGATTTGGTTGGCGTTAAGCAGAGCATCTGGCTATAAAAACCAAAACATCTAATCTGTGTAAAAACATGGACATTAGCATAATAGACATCAAAAAAGTCGTTTTTTCGTTTTTTTAGTTTTCTTGACATGTCGAAGGATGAATAAAATCTTTATGTATCAAATTCTTGCCTAAAATCCTGCGTTGTCGCAGTCGATGCTGCGCAGCGGTTCGTGCCTAGCACGTCCCAGACGATGATGGTGGCGCCGCCTTCGCTCTCGAGTCCGTACGTCGCCTTGCGTCGAGCGAGAATTAG
>JAQIWG010005223.1:0-14825 GCA_034695025.1 Chamaedrilus cognettii | reverse complement strand
AATTCTTTTGGGTTTTTGGTGGGGGGGGGGGTTGTCAGATTGGAGAGCTGATTCAGCTTGTCAAGCTTGACGCTTGCTCCAAAGCCAGTATCCGCATCACTCCACGGTACGGATCTGTGTAACTGAAGCGCTGGAGTACGATAGCCTACATGACAATATCTCGACAAGATTTCAATTCTCTTAAATTTAGAGAATTGATTTATTCGTAGAAGTATATATTTAATATTACTGACTTGCGTGAAATACTGTATCTTCATCACACTTGTCACTGCTCTGCCACATTGGCAGACATTGCAGACATTGCATTGCAGACATTACAGGCCACATTGCTCTGCCACATTGGATGACGAAACCTTCCACCCCAGCCGATCTTCGGCCCTTCTCTTTATCTCTGCATACGATTCCTTCTCAAGCAGGTCGGGTATATCACGTATCGGGATGATATCACGTATCATTCCGATACGTGGCCTTCCCGGTCCTCTCTTCCTCTCCAATCTTCCGTCCATCACCTCTCGTAAGAATCCTCCAAATACTATGAGAAATATTTAGTTATACATCTATGTATTTAGGCATTAATTATCGTCTGTTATTTTTGTGTCGCTGTAGCCGCATTCTCTTTCCGTCCCCGAATCATCCCTAAGCTCCGCCTTCAGCCGAGCCCCGGGCCTCGCCCCCATCCCCCCGACACGTGTCAATCACGAGTGGTCGTGTGACGTCTGCCTGAAGCGCTTCTCGCAGAACTCCTCCTACAAGAACCACATGAGGACACACTCTGCCGACAGGCCATACGTCTGCGAGGTCTGCAGCATCGGCTTCAAGGTACGAGCGGGGTTCTCCTGAAACTTCACGATTCTATCAATTCAAATTTCTTATCAATCACAGCCTTAATGCGGGGCACTAAAAAAAGGCAAAAAGTAATTTTATATGAGACTCCCATATTAGGAGACTATTATATTTGCATCATTGAACTACATTGAAATAGGAATAACCATTAAAATGCAGGGGGCCTATTGACTTTTTCACCTTGATACACCATTTTGGTTTTGAGACACTTAAATTCTTGGCAGATCTATTTTTAGATCTGTCGAATTCTCCCATTGCAGAGAAAGAAATTTCTCTTGCATAAATTGAGGTGAGCTTATAAACTATTCCTCAACTAATCTGAACTGCAAACAGCTACAAACCGGACTCTAACCCTGGCGTTAACCGTAGCAGCACGGTAAACTTTATCCATTTTTTGTTGTTGTGATCTATTGATCTATAACAGGCTATTGCTGAAACACCATTTTCCGTGGCGCTGTGGACTATAGCTGTTTTTAACTATTGTTGTGGGCAGTTTAAATATTTGCGTTTGTTCTTAATTGTGGGTTGATGTGACCCATTTGTCATTAAGCTCTACTTCTAAAGTATATTGATTTTTTGCGCGCCTATGGTTCATGCCTAACCTGCATGCGACGTTTATCGTTTGCGTTGCCTGTTAAATTGTTATGGCATATAATTATAGTTTAACAATAGCAATGAATTTAGTAACAGAGCGTACCTTTAAGTGTAAGGTGGTGAAAGCCTGATCCTTCAATTAATTATAATGTTTGTCAGCTCTAGAGCTTCCAATGTAGGCTTACGTTTGCATGTTCAGCTATGGAATTTGTGTCCTTTGAGATTTTCAATTTTTGGCACTGTTCGACTACAAGGAAATAAAATGTATTGTGCATGACATTGTACACATTTAGTATGCTTGTATTGTATGTGGCGAGGCGCTGTGGTGTAGTGGTCTAAGGCGTCGGATTAAGAGTCCAGAGGACCTGGGTTCAACTCCCCACGCCGGCAACTATCAAACCATGCGTTACAGGCCCATAGGCTGTTAAACATGCAAGTGTTGCTAGTTGCTAACCTCGTGCCAGATAATTATTTATTTGGTTGGCGTCGGGAAGGGCAACTGGCTGTAAAAACTCAGCTCCAGCAGTCCTCATCAGGGCGCAAAATGTCTAACCTGTGTGAAAACATAGACATTAACATAATAGATGTCAAAAGAGGTAATTGATATTTGTTAGTACTGATTGTATGAAGTTACGTGTGCCTCGATCCTGAATAAGGCTGTCTCTCTCTTCTCGTTTCTCCAGGAGCGCTATCATCTCAAGAAGCACGTGCTGTTCAAGCATTCAGACGAGGCGCGAGAGCAGTGCCGCATATGTGGCAAGCGATTCAAGGTAGAGTATATCCCCAACTGTCTATTTTATAAACTCGTAGTAGCATTTATCTATTTATTTAACTTAAATTTTTGTAGACTAGTGTGTAAATATACGCATTTTATATTGTTTTTATTATTGAATTCTCTCTCCGCTCGTGCAGTTTAGTGACTGGATCCCCTGCCTAGGCCGGGGCGGATCATTTGCACCAACAAACCAAAGAAAATACTCAATTATTGTGTATGAATTTTATTTGTTGGTCTGCGAATATAGACACTGAAAGTTTTTACGGTATATGATGGGAATATTAATTTGATTTAATTGTACATTTTTTATGCATTTACTTGTAATTTGTGAATGAATTAATGCATTGAGTATCAATATCATGGTGGTAATGGACGTGGCAAAGACGATACCGGTATAAAATAGGCAAAAACCAACAAAATTGTTGAAATTAAAACACAGAATCATATCAAAATCTAAATCCCCCCCACAAAAAAAAAAGTTGAGGCTAAAAAATTCTTACGCCCCACAGGGGCAGCGAAGAATGAAACTAAAGCTGTTGACCATAGCCGTGCCTTTATATATAAACTTCAAACAATAGACATTTCAATGATCGATTGCGTTTGCAGGACTCGACTGCGGTACGCGCCCACGAGCGCATCCACTCTGAGACGCGCCCCTACGCATGCCCCATCTGCGGCAAGGCCTTCAAGACTAGCGAGTGTCTCTGGCACCACGCCAACCGCAGCAAAACCTGCAGAGGGGGCGGCCAGGGGGGCAGGGGCCCCGCCAGAGGGGTCTATAAGGGAGCTAACAGCGATGTGCAGACAAGAGGGGCGCAGGGCAATGAGATGGTTTCAATTAGGGGGGCCACGTTATCGTGTCCCTCTGCCCCACTGGGGCAGATGTTTCACGGGCCCCAGATATTCCACGCAGCGGGGCGGGTTGCGTTTGGATTCAAGGATGGAGCGCTGACGGTGGAGGAGGTGAAACTGAACTGGGCAGGAGGTCAGACTGGGTCTGGGTTTCAGGCAAACCGGTTCGATCCGGAATCTATTCCAGCGAAGGTCAATCAGTCATCGGGAACTCTGGGATTGGCTGATCCTGCAGTTACCAGGCAGAGCTTCGTTCTTAGTGGTGCGCCGTGTGCCACCAATGATGATGCAATAGTCGAGCTCAAGAATTTTTCCAGATCTGTCGATGGTGTCACGAATCAGAGAGAGCAGCCTGCAGATGCATCAAAGAATGAAACTAAAGCGGTTGATCATAGTCATGCCTTCGATGAAAATAATGGTAATTTGCACATGCCGTCGCAGCTCAAGGTTTTTGACTGGGTGAAGGAAATAGAGAAAGTGGCTGGCGGGAACATATCTCCGCAAGCCGCAGCACAGCTGCTGGCGATTCACGGTTCGACGCTAAACAAGGCATCAGCAGAAGAGTATTTCAGCCACTCACGCACATGTCAGGGTCCAGTTAAGACCGAATCGAAAGCGCTTGCGGTGGCTGAGGCTCTTTTGATGTCATGCACTGGCCCTGCTGTCCAAGATTCAAGTGATGGTTTTCCTACTGATTCTTCTTTGGTAAAAAATGGTAAACCGAGGCCAGAGCCGATGAATGAGGCTGAGAAGACTGGGGGTGATGTTGAAGCGAATCCTTATGGCGATACGTTCTCCTCTGAGCGAAAGTATTCTCCCCCTTTTAGAGTACTGTCTATACATTCGATGGAAAATGAAGCCCTTCCATCCTATGTGCAGTCTAGAAGAAATTTTTCTCAATCAAGGAGTGCTCAATCCGCCACAGAGCAGCCTGGGGCTTCTCAAATATCTCCCTGTTCTAGTCGTGGCGAAATGCCAAGTCTTCTTCCTGTCATGAAACCGTCATCTGAAGCTTCTTCATCGCCAAGAACCAATGTCTTTTCACCCATTGCCTTTTCCCGTTTGAACTCCATTGATCACCTCGATCGTAGTCCAGGGTCTTCTGCTTGTTCAGCCAATCCTCATCGAAAAAGTCGATCCAGGATTTATCCGGAAAGCACAGAAGATTCCCGGGGTCCTTGGTTATCCGTTGAAGATGACATAAGCACCACTGGTCACTTGGGGCCTGTCACCGGTCACTTGGTCCCCGGTCACTCTGGACCAGTCACCAGTCAGTCAGTGCTGACCGGTGACGGTTTGTCCCTCCTCGCCAGCTGCGCCGCCTACCGCCCAGACTCGACGTCACCCTCGCAGCAGCTTGAGGTGAAGGTCGAGGCCGAGGTCGAGCTGCCCGATTACGAGCTCACGGCTATGACGTCACCGGTGACGTCACCTTCCGAGTCGTTGTATTACGAGAGAATGAAGATTGACGTGGCGGTGGCGGAACACTGTGTGGCGGAGGAGCTGATGTTTATGACGTCACGCGTGGAGGAACAGGATATGAGTGATGTGGAGATTGTGGTGGATGAAGTCGTGGAAAGCGGGGATGGCAATGGAAAGAATATTTATGTTGGTGATGGCGATGAGAAGGGAATGAATTGCAGAAGTGGGTCAAGCTGGGTGCCAGAGGAAAGGAACCATGTAGTGGACAGGTATGTAACTTGTACAAAATGCGGTCATTGTATTTTCGTATTTTTTTCTTACACGTTTATCACTGATTGTGGCGTCGATGGGGTCCTTGAAAAGATTCAAATTTTTTTATGTGTTTTGCCAAATTTTGCATAACGTTAAGGCGATAATGAAAAAAATACAATATATTTGTTATACACAGACAGAATATTAAAAAAATGTTCCTTAAGGCCTCACATGGTGCAGTCAGGACTTGAAACCCAAGTCTATGGATTCTAAGTCTGACACGTTAACCACTGCACCACAGCGCCTCGCCTAGATGTAGATTTTGGATCCTTTTACCTTCATTTTGGATGTTGTTTGACTAAACCAATGAACCATTCATCATATCTTCTTTCGTTTACATATTCGTTTTCAAATCCATGCCAGTGATTTCTCGGTAATTGTGCAGAGAGCGCCCGTACCGGTGCGACCAATGTGACGTCGGCTTTAAGCTGAAGGTGCATCTCAAGAAGCATGACCTCTACCGCCACAGCGACGTGTACCGCTGCGCCTGCCGCGTCTGCGGCAAGCGCTTCAAGGACTCCTCCGCCGTGCGTCTCCATGAGCGCACGCACTGTGCTGAGCGCCCCTTCGCGTGCTCTCAGTGCTACAAGTCCTTCAAGACACGCGAGAACCTCTGGGGTCATCGACATCGCGGGCCTTGCGCGGCCGCCGCTGTGGCCGCTGGGGCGAATTTTGATCCAAAGGAATCAGGTTCGGTGGCGGTGGGCGGCGGAAGTTTGCCAAACGGCGATGACGACGAACGCCTTTATTATTTTGACCGGGATTGCGTCGAGGAGTACGTGGTGGAAACTGATGGGGAAGTGGTAGTCGATGTAGGAAGTGAATATACAAGTGACGGCGTGATTGACGACCAGTCGCCGATGAAAAGAAATGTAAATACCGACTATAAGGCTGGAAACTCAAATGTGCCTTTTGACTCGAATAAGTCTACATCATCCGCTGATTGCACGAGAAGTATGTCGACAGATTCGCTTGATTCCGCCTCATCTGCCGTATCAGCATTTAATCGTTACCATGCGTGCCCTGACACTGTACAGCTGATCAATGACAACATCAGTGCCTTGAGCGCCCTACACAGCAAACAATTAGAGCATCAAAATGCGTCTGATTCTATGACGTCATCGGGTAATATTTCAGTCCCATTTAAACCAGCAGCACCCTTAACTAGCGGCAATCAAGTCCCGATAAGCTCAATGCCAGATATCACGCCAAGGCTCGAGAATTTAACGTTTGTTGCCACGCCCGACGGCGGCGTCTACATGCTGCTTGGCCCACAGGACTTGGCTAGATTATTTGGCACGACGGACATCGCTCACATTTTGGGATCCAACAGCCCCGGGGCTGCGTCTAAGATCGTCAACAGTTCACTTGAGTCAGCACTTCAATCAGTTCCTGCAAATCTTGATATCTCAAACGTTAAGGAGGAAGTCAACGCAAGAATGCCTTTGCCTTATGTGCATTCAGCCACATCTGAAGCAACCTCGATGAATAGTAGAATTAACGCGAGTGATTCCGTTCAGGCAAGGCCGGCGTTTTTTAACGCACTGCCAGTCGACTGTTACGGCAGTGCGCAGACGCATTTACTTGGCACGATGCCAACAGGGTCGCTTGGCAGATTGCCAACAGCCGTCGTGGCGCCAATTCAGCGAGACGTAAGGTCGGAGGGGGAAGGGGGCGTGGCTAAACATCATCTGCCGCCGTTTGAATCGTTTGCGCCAACATTTCGCTCCCCTCCGCGACATTAATCGTTTTGTCGAGTAATATTGAAATTGTGTGAGTGTGGACGGTGGACACAGGAGGGAGCAGACATGAGGGACTCAAACCCCAACTCCCCAAATGTTGAAAAGGAAATCAATCTATTGTTGTGCGCTAACTAACAGGAGTTAGAATTGATGCTGCCCTCCCCCCTTGATCAGTTGATTGTCAAACCTTCCCTAAAACTAAATCTCGTGGAGCTGCATCGCGTAAATGATCAAGTATGAGAGTGTGTAATAATGGAAGAGCGCAAAAATATAAATAGAAGTGCATGAAAAGAAGGTGATTGCTTGGAAGATAATTCATGCGCATATTATATTGAGACATACTTGTAGCTAGGGCACATATCGTATGCGAGTTGAAATATTTTAACGACGCAATCACGTCATGCGTGTTTGAAACTTTGTTACGATGCATATCATTTGAGGTTGCGATGGCGATTAATTGAAGGCCAAATTATCAAAGTTTTATTGTTGGCCTTCATTCAGCGTCACTGACACTTCTGGTGATTTATTTAACTATCATAATTATTTATTCTTTTACATCATTGAGATTATTTCTGATGATTATGTTCAGGAAACCATGTCAGTAGCATTTGCCCAGTGTATGAGATCTTTTGCTTAAACATATCAATTTGTGCCTTTAAAGTGCCTTTAACAAAATTTCAGCTGGCGCTTATATCCCGAGTCACTCTGATGCATTGTTGCAGAGTGGTTTGGCTCGTAGACATCGGCGAATTCAAATTCCAGCATTTCGTATAATTTTATTTCTTTCACTGGCAACAAGTTTTTTTCTGTAAAGTGATAAAAAAGGCTTCAAAATAGCCCCATGACAGACTCGTCGAGGCTCGCTGCTTGTCGTGGTGGATGCTTTGCTAAGCAAAGTCGCAAAGTCGCAGTCGCAAAGTAGCTAAGTTTTTTTCTGCCTTAGGTCAGCTGATTATATGAACATAGAAGACTGTAAATTTTGCCTATTGTTATCAAACGTGTGCCTTCTGTTTCTTTCTAAACGTGGTTGAGAATTTAGCAGAATGAATGATCCACTGGATCATGATTGTGCTAGAATGGACTGCGGGAAAAAAACATTCATGCTAGGAGCAAACTATTAAAAAATTTGAAGTTAATTACGTATTTGAATATGCATAAACATGCAAAGTTATGCATATATAGGAGGCAGGCAGAAGGGCAAATTTTATTA
Source organism: Chamaedrilus cognettii (assembly GCA_034695025.1). Classification (NCBI taxonomy): domain Eukaryota; kingdom Metazoa; phylum Annelida; class Clitellata; order Enchytraeida; family Enchytraeidae; genus Chamaedrilus; species Chamaedrilus cognettii. Next base: position 7,075 of record JAQIWG010005223.1, on the reverse strand, counting down.
TTAGATGAATATTAGGAGATCAATGTTGTGATAATGTTAGATATCTTTTACGATTTTTGCATCCTTTTTTGTGATTCATTATTCCAGTTGCATTTATTCCATTTCATCTTTCATTTTGAATAAACCTACGATTCCAGCAAACCATCTTATTTCTATTTTCATCCGAATTACATTTGTCTTGGATTATAAGTATAGGTTACATAGGCCTACATAATACGAAGTATATATCCATAATGTTCGTTTAATTTTTTTAAACAAAAACGGTTCATCAAAAACATTCCAATTGCATTCAATATGATTTTCTGCTAATATTATTTCAATTTTCACAATTAATGTATATATATATATATATAAGCAATTAATATCGATTTGAGTTGGTCAGTGTAAAAAACGATCAATTTAAAAAACATTTCTTGTTTTGTTGTTTTTGTATGTTTTGAAGTATTTAATGTTTGATGCAATATGTGTCTTTTATATAGGTGTATTTTACTGGGTATTAAATGCAGTTAGGCCACTCAATCCTGGAAAGTTTTGCATCATTGCTAGCTTTGAATAGCATTGACAAGATTTGGCTATTCTATTTTATTGTTGTAATCGCAACTCCCTTTTGTGTGCTCTAAACTTTAAAGTCTTCAGACAAAGCAGTTGAAAATGCATGCACTAACGCTGTCATCTGTTCATCTTTAATCCAAAAAAATCATGTGCTTTCACTGATCTCGATCTATTTTACTTTATTTTCTGCAAATCGAGACCAATTGCTCATAGTTGGTTCTCACTAAAACAAGCTTCTATAATGATGTACAATAGCGGGTAATGTAGTTCGCCTGTTGATGATTAAAATGTCTGCTAGATTTAATTATTTTGGGAGCTTTTGTTTGCCAGTTTATTAGAAGCCGTATCATGTAATATTATGTATAGCTATTGTTTATTGATGTGCACTAGTCCGCAGTTTTTGTTGTCACATTCAAGTAGTTTGTGCATTTACATGCAGGAGTGCATGAGTGAATGAGTGCAGGAGTGCGTGAGTGTTGTGTGCAGGAGTGCGTGAGTGAATGAGTGCAGGAGTGCGTGAGTGTTGTGTGCAGGAGTCCGTGAGTGAATGAGTGCAGGAGTGCGTGAGTGTTGTGTGCCTAATTGCACTTCGGCTGTTGTATAAATTTCAGGCCAGTAGCCTTAATTTGGCGGTTAGAGCCTTTCAAATAGGTTCAATTGAATTTTAAATTATACGCTTTAAGAGAATTGCATATTTTTATTTGCTCAAATAGAATTGATTGCATTTGATTTAGCTCAGAATCAGCACCCAGTAAGCACTAGCTGTGTGTGAACGTTTAACACAAAGTTTTGGTTGCTTTATGTTCTGGTAAATGATTTCAACATTCAGATGCTTAAATTAAAGACTGATACGGAGCAATTATTTTATTTGAGTTCGTGATACAATACATGTACATACGCAGACAGAGACTTTGATTTTGGTGGTGGCTGTTGAGTTTTGGCTCAATAAAATCTAAACAATGAAACGAAGTCTAAATCTGTGCCGAGAAATCAATCAAACATCCGTACGTTGTTCTTTATGTTAGTGGCCTTCGCAACATGTGAAAAGTTCTAGGCTGCAGACTTACTGCGTATTGTATTTATTTTGTCACAGCTGATAAGAGTACTTGACTCCAATCCTCTAAGTTAAAATTGAAACTGATATACTGGTTATTTTGGTCAGAACAATATGGTAAACGTACTATTTTATGAAAGAAAATTCTATTGCCAATATGAAAACTAAGGCATTTTTTATCGGACGCCTGGCAGCCTATGATTTGCAGTAATAGAAAAAGAGATGTATGATGTTGTTGTTTATTGTCGTGTGCAAGATTTGATCTAAATCTGATTAAAAGATAGGTTTCTAAATATTTTTGATTCCGTTATTATGTTCATGCAGTGTTTGTGTGGAAGAAGAACTGAAGAACTAGACACTTTCAGAGTGGGTTCCCATGTTCGTAACGTACACGGTACACTCCTATCGTTCTATAACATCGATGTTCTATCGTTCATTTGAATACCGATCTACAAGCAGCACGATGGCACTTTGTTGGGTTGATGCCAAACAAGATAGATTCAGCCGCGGGTGTTCTAAATTTGAAAGTAGATCTCATATAATGTTGTTACTTCGCGAGTGATAAAAAGATTAATAATTAAACCTGTGGTAGGCTATAGCCAACTTCAATTTGCACAATGTTGGCTATTCAAATAGGGTATAAATGTGGGTTATACCCTGTCTGGGCTAGTTTAGTTATATGTCACTATGCTATATATGTTGACCTATAGGCCTATGTCGGGACGAACCTTGCTACATTCTTGTTATATAAATATAATGTGCGGGTGCAGTTTAAAGTGCACTTTATAAAGTTGTTTTATTTTGTTATTGAGGTAGAGGGGTTTTGTACTCTAATTCAATGTTATCATATTACAGCCTAACCAAGATGAGATTGTGTTCTGTATGCCCGAGATGTTGACCCACATTTTTTTATGATAACCAAAATGACATTATGTTGTGGAGGCCCAAAATGCTACCACAGATTTAGTTACATATACCTGGACACTAATCTCTTGCGTTACGCGTAGAGGCACGGCATGACAGTGATCATGCAGTCATAATTATACCAATAAAACAACAAAACTGCGAAGCAGTTGCTTTTCTTTTCAAGATAAGCGACGCGTACATGCAGGCCGCATGTACGCGTCGGTAAGTTGGAATGTCATGCAGGCCGCGGGATCTAACTGACTATATAAACTAACCAAACATCATAGTCTAATGGACCATGTATGTGTATACAAGTATACGTGGGTACATGTAGCTATCGTATATATTAATGTGTTGACATAATCCTACAACAGATTATACATCTAGTACTTGTAGGCTAGACTAGTAGGCTAGTAGAAGACAGGATAATATTCTAATAATCCGCGACGACCGCAATTCACTTAGGCATACTTACTCACGCCTAATTTTATTTCAACTGGGACTACAAACTGCAACATACTGTATGTATGCCTATAACACAGTAATTAGATCATAAACGTTGACTCTATAGTTTAAACCTATAGGCCTACTTAAACCTATAAAGCTAAAGTAACCTACACAGTTGAGTTGCCAAGCTAAACCAACATGAGTCCGGGTTGTAGTCTCCTCGAGCAACCTTAGACCTACTAAATTCGTGTTTCGCCGCGCCTAATTACTGCAGTCGGCGACTAGACTTCGAGCTAACTAATTACTCTTCGCGGACTTCTGTATACCCTAGCTGGTATGATTGTCAGCATAGTCATTGCAATACCAGCCTACAGACGTGCGTCGGTGCTATTGTGTAGCTACGGTGGCCCAAAACGGCAGAAACAATGTCGGCGGAAGTTAGAAATATAACCTGGATCGTTATTTTTAGGATTTTGAGAAAGGCGAAATCTACATGTAGCCCATGCTCTTATTTTATGCTCCTTGATCATAGCCTAGACTTGGATCTGGTATTCTAGTAAACGGACGGAGTCGGAGAAAGTTTCTTTTGTGTTCAAAAAATGCACAGAGATTGAGTCAAAATTTTTAGCATATTTCTTTGAGATTTTAGCATGGGAGGAGGGGGGAGGGTTTCGCTTTTCGTATGTCCATCCTTGGGTACGCATGCATAAACGCATCGGAACGCTGCACTACCCAGCGAAACGCCACGAAACGCGCGAAACGCAGCATTACGCAGTGTGGGCTAATGCAGCACTATGAAGCCAGGGAAAATGCTTGCAACAGCAAACACTGTGATAGCATTGAAAATTGGAATATCCCTAGATTCTGGGTATCTCTGCCAAAATATCCCTAGATTGCATTTTTTGACAAAAATATCCCCATTAGCTTCCATTATAAATTTTTTTAAAGAAAGCCTATCCCCAGATATCTGGAGATTGACACAAAAATCAGATCACTGAATCGTTGAAATAATAATACTTGCTAGGCTGGTTACGCTGCAAATCTAGTGATGTAACCCACGCAGTGGTCTCACTGACTGCGATGTGTGGACAGTGGACACTGCCACAGTACAAGACTAGTGGTCCAGTGTTTATGCTGTGCCGTAATAGGCATTCCATGCCGCAGCAAGCTTGACTACAAGAATGGAATCTGCGCCAATCCATCTTGGGTCTTGCAAATTTGCATACCGGCTGGGAGAAATCGCTGTTTTTTGAAACTTAAGTCAAGATGTTGATTAGGGTCAGGGCCGCGTTAGGGCTGGCAAGCTAGGGTTGGAACCGCGTCAAAGTTAGAGCTAGATAACGGTTTGAGTGGTTTATTCTTGCCGGTGTCATTTTCTTATTTGCTCGCGATGGTATACAACATAGCCTAGTCGGTTACGAGCCAAGATCGATTGGCGCAGATTCCATTCTTGTTAGCTAGCTGGCCGCGGCTATGACGCATGGTGATGAATGTCGCGTGTTTCATTGAGAGCGGTCATCGTCCACTGTCAGGCCCTGTAGGCCTACTATAGGCCAGATGCGAACGATTCTGGTAGACGGGTAATGAATGACACACTCATCGGTTCTGTGTATAAGCTGTTATAGCTAAGAGCGGAAAATCGTTTTCGGTGAAATCGGCCAGTGGAGCGAGCGCATACCATTGATTTGTATAAACTAATACAAACTGGGGTCAACATACCGCAGAATCTAATATTGCTGAGACCCGGCTATTGACGCATTCAGTGGATGAATGGACCCGCTATGCGGATTAACCGCATTATCGTGCAATTTATAACGACAAAAATATTCGATCTCTCGATTTTCGAGCCGAATCACCGCAAGCGCAAACTGTATCGGCTATAGTTTTCACGGGGGGCAGTCACAGCACACTTTAATAGGATTTCAACCCGTAGATAAATAGGACTTCAACCAATATTGCATGTAGAGATCGATCATGTATTGATAAAGTCGATAACTGTACTGCCTGCTTGCAAACCATTTGGCTTAACATACGGGTGTTGGGAAATATGAGTTAAAGATGTCGAGATTCGAGAAGGCGGTATTGAGAGCGTAAGGTGGAAGGGAGGGAAACAGTTCGAGAGGCGCTACTGCGATCAGACTTCGCCCCGCGCGCCAAAAATCTCGCTTGTCGCTACATGTGTTTAGCTTACGCCACTGGGTCTTTACTACTGGCAGTTCCTGCACAGCCTACTGTCACTACATGGCCTATAGGCTAGACACGCGCAGGCCTTCATAGGCGTACACGAAAACGTACGTGTAGCCTTGATGTGATCGCTGTCTGAAGCTGCTGCGCCCACTGATACCGGATTAAGGGTTAGACTTATGCTTCCCTACTATCAATGTCAACACGTGAAGTCACAGCGCTGCTCAGTGTCGCAGACATTCACGGTAGATAGCAGGCTACAGCTTTCAGCCTACTAAGCAGGCGCCATAATCCCCATTAATTGTTTGATGATAACGTGCATAGACTATTTCAGATTCTCAGTAGATTCCATTAAATAGGAAAACGAGCCGTGCAAGAAACATTCCACGTGCCGCAGCGTCGCTTATTAGACTATAACATAACGACAGCCGACACTGACTTTTTAGATTGACAAACTTCGCTTCGTTTTAAAGCAACACTGCCAACCCTGCTCACATTTCTAACCATCATGGCTGCCCGACGGACCCTCGCGTCCTCAGACCTCACCGGGGACAGCGACGCCACTGAGCGCGAACTGGCGGGGGACGCGCAGTGGAAGCTCATCCAGAAGAACACGTTCACGCGCTGGACCAACGAGCATCTCAAGACGGTCAACAAACACGTCAACGATCTGGAGACTGACCTGTCCGACGGACTGAGGCTGCTCGGTCTCATCGAGGTGCTGTCGGGGAAGAGGTTCTTGAGGTGGAACAAGAGGCCGACGTTCAGGACGATGAAGCTCGAGAACGTGACGCTTGGGCTAAAGTTTCTGGAGAATGATGAGGGAATCAAGATTGTCAACATTGGTACGTGGATCAGATGTTGATTAAATGTAAATATGTGTTCGTGTATTGGGATAATATGTAATTGTAGGTGTTGTTGTTATTATGTTATTCAATCGATGAAGTACGACAATTAGTTTTTGGTAGTGTAATCACTACAACTGGTACCGTAGTGTGATCACTAACAATTCAAGGTCTTCCAAGTGATGCAAGATTTCGAGGTATGCAAACAATTCAAGGTCTTCAAGGTCTTCATACGATACTGCTTGATTTGGTCTGCAAATTGTAGACCAAATTGATTTGGTCTACAAATGGACTCAGAATCGTGTTCAGATCATGAGGCATTGAATGTTCTTTGTGATTGACATACACGTATAATGCATTGTGGACGCACTTGTTAAATCCTACTTCATACATTTCACTTCTGCTGATCAATCTATTGTATTTTAGAGCATAATTAATTGTTTTGTCCGCAATATAGGCAAGTCTTGAGACAACTCAAGACTGCATCAAAGTACAGGTTGACAACAGCACGTAGCCTGTTGGGCCTACATGACCTTTGGTTGGTCCGGGATTGGCCGATTGCATGATTGGCATGGGTTTGTAAGATTTTAGTCGATCGGCAAACATTAGTCCGGATTCTGCGTTCAGTTCGGTCTTTCTTAAAAGAAAGAGAGCGTTGTCAACGTGTGAGTCATGCGGTGCTATATCCTGAGCACATCGCGTGATCAATACTACACCCTCTTGTACTGGGTACCGTAGTCAAGCCTAAGCTAATTCTTTCAACTTGTATTGGGCTTACTGTAAAAACATTCAGTCCACACTGAAGCGATTGAAATATTGCCGATAGTCTGTCATTCGCAGCGTAGGTTTGAAGTAATTCAGTGAATTAGCTTGACAGACCATACAAATATAAGGTGTTCAGAAAACTCTTGCCTCAGGTTTTAGTTTTTCGTATAGCTTAGGCCTACATGTATTTTAGGCATCGTATGGCATGTTTGAGTGCACGAAGAGGGCTCCTTAAGGATACACCAGAACCGGCCTGAATTGTATCTTTTATTGTACCTTGTACCTTACATTGGGCTTTAGATTGTCCTTTGTACCTCACATT
>JAQIWG010005222.1:0-14826 GCA_034695025.1 Chamaedrilus cognettii | reverse complement strand
AGAACATAATCTCAATAATTGCTGTCGCAGAGTTTCACTTAATATGACAACCTGACAGCCATGACATTGTGATCACTCGTTAAGATTAACAGACATAGCTTTGCTTCACAGGTTTGCATGCTGCATAGTTAGTCCAGGGCTTGACATCTGACCCATAAAGACATGTTAGGTATTTAGGTGTAGGTTTTTGACTAATTAACATTTTGCTTTGACAGCCTACATAAGCCTATATAAGCCCTATATATGTCGGTATGATTTGTTTCAAAACCGACGTTGAAGAGCAGGCAGTCATAGTGTATTCAAAGTGTAGTTCAAGTTTAGACTTCAGAGACACAGAGCAGAGAAAGTGAACATGTCTTCACAGAAAGATGACTTTGCAGACTTGGAGGGTATTCGGAGTTCAGAATACTTTATTTCTATTACTTTATTCAATAGAATATTTACGGCTAATTTATTGCCATTTCTTGGGAAAGGTGTTATTCGGAGTGGTTTCCCATTCCCTTCTCCAAGGGTTTTTATATCTGAGTTTTCCTTCTGTACGCAGTATCATTTGTTTCCCTCTATAGATACATGTACTTAGGGGAGGGCGACGAAGACGCTGATACCTTCCCCCCCCGAGAGAGAGAGGTGCTTAGATATTATAGAATGGAACTTGGCAGGCAGAATATTAGCAATCAGCTTATTGTTTGGCTTCACCTTATGATTACTCACAAAATAATCGAGTTTTTTTATAGGGGCTCCTAACGCTGTCCCTTGCACTGCCACTAGCTTCAATTTTAAGAAACACTGAATAAACCTTGAAGAAATTCAAGCCACAAGCTTTCCTTGAGCGGCAGAACAAAAAGATGGTATATCAGACCTGGCTGCATGCAGTCAGTGTTCTCCAAGCCGTATCTGCAAGCAACCGAGGCTTTGACGCTGTGGCAGCAGAGCCTGCCCTGTCGCAGCTGTAGCGCTAGCTGAAACGGCTTCTGCTGCGGCACAGCGGCGGCTGCTGCCGACTGATGCTCCAGCAAGCACTGACGAGTTGAGCAGCCCAGACTTTCAAAAGATGTGAACTGCCTCAAACTGGCTTTCCTCCCTGCAACACAAGCTTCTTCTCGTGCTGGAATGAAATGCACACAAATGATAAGCTTATATTAGAGACTAACGTTCACATAACACTGCCCGGAAACATGTGTATACAATGCACTACACTCAAGGCCCGCAAATACAATTCAAGCAAATCATGTTTTTTCCATCTCCGTTTGCATTACATATTTTTGGTGCGTTACAAGTGCTGACCTGAGGTGCGTTACAAGAGTCTAAACCTGAAGGGGCCTTGTATGTACGTATTTATATATGTACATACATACATACATACATAAAAGGTCCCCTCAGGGTTGGACACCAAAACTGTTGACGGCGCCGGTGGAGTTCCACATTTCGGGACTATGGGCCCCTGGAGCCCCAGAGGGGTTCAAGTGGACCCGGAGGGCTTCGGAGGGCACGATACAAAGCCTGCATGCAATGTTGATGGAAGATTCCACGAAGATCCACATGGAACTGCCAAAGTCCCGAGGCCGCAAGGAGCATCACAATGCGACTGAGAACTCAGAGAGGCCGCAAAGGCGCTACCGGGACCCCAAAAGAGTCCAAAGAGAGTTGAACACAAAATGATTTCACGATGCTGGAAGTGGGCCAATAGGCCCCCTTCCAGCATTGTCAAATGCATTTGTCTTCAACGCTTCAATTTTCTTTGTGTTCAATTCGCAATGGCCTCGCAGGCAACGGGGTGCCTTATTGCCTATTTAGGCACCCCGTTGCATACGCGGCCTCCGACACCTTGTCTCAAAATTAAACGATCCAATGTATTTCCTCAATAACAACTAAACCCAATAAGCGTTGTCAACTAAATTTTCACCACATTTTGATCATTGCATCATATTTCTACCAATTTTGCTTGAATTCTATTGCGTGGTTTAAAAGGTACAAGTAGTCAAAGTTAATGTACAAAACAACGAGTCAACCAAGCTGGGAAACTGCTTAATTGCCGTTTCAAACTCTTGTGCAAGCAAATAATTGATCACACTGCTGCTGGATCTTTGTGATAGGTACACAATGTTAAAATTTGTCTCATTTTTCGATTTTTCTATGTTTCAGGTGTTCGACATTGGTTCACTTCTAAGGCCTTTTCATACAAGCACCACACTGTTAAATTGTAATAATTGACAGTGTGCCTCTTTGACGCCAGCTCTTTTCAGCCATTCTTCTCGTTTACCATGCTCTTATGACGTCATGACTCCTCAAGAAGTCATCAAGTTTCTGGACGATGGATCTGGAAGAGCACTTCTTCTGTAAAGAAGAAGAAGAGCCAACACAACAACAACAGCAGCCATGCTCTTATAAAGTTTTACGTGCATGTTGTAACCAAATCTTGGTAAAACTTGAAGTGTATATTAAACTGAACTGGATTGATAACAATTACTGCATTGGAATATAGAAGAGATCATTACGGTACCAGAAAATTGTTGATCGTTTTTGGCATGTCAACTTTGACTGCTGAAATCTTGTTAAAAGCACAATTAAATTCAACCAAAATTGGTAGAAATATGAAGCAATGATCCAAGTTAATGTGGTGAAAATTTCATTGACAAAGCTTATTGTGTTGAGTTGTTGTTGAAGAAATTCGTTAAGTCGTTTAATTTTGAGATACGGTGTAGTACTTAATATTGAAGGATTACAAGCCAAAGAATGAATTGCTTGGATTGTGATATCAAAAGCAGGACGCTAGCCCTTAGGACAAGACATTATACGGTTATACCCCAGCGGTCTAAAACATTATAGACATAATGTGGGTATTATATAGCATCAAGTGGTAAAAGTACCGCATGTGAAAAAGTACTGGAACGTCGTTCCTGCAAACATTTTGAAGAGAGAACGTTCCATATCTGTAGAAATGATATGAAAAATAGGAAACCGTGTAAACACCATTGTCAAAAATTTTAGCGTTGCTGAATAAATAGTGAAGTTTCCTGCATAAATCTCGAGCTGTAATGCAATGGGGAGCATAAAATGTACAGATGAAATTGTTCTAAAGGATTTTGTTTGCCAAACAGTGTGACGAGCACTACGCCCCCGCTTCTGCTCGTGAAGTAGTTTAGCTTCCTTTGAATAGAAAACTTAAGAGAGATTTTTCCTAAATGGTTCTTGAGCGTTCATGCGCGTATTTTTCTATATTTTTATGGTTTTACCATGAGCAATCATGCAGCTTGTGCATTGAACATTATGAGGACAGGGTGTGCTTCAAAGAGTTACATCATCTCTCTATCAAGCAGGCTCTTTTCTTTTCAGTTAAGAAGCTAGAATTCATCAAACATAGGTGTTTTGGGCGAGTCGTCATTTCAAATTGAAAAATCTGACAGGGGATTTCAGAGTCCTGCTAGAAAATTGAAAAACTATTGAAGAAAATAGTAATTAAACATTTTCATACATATTTCTCAGTGTACAAGGTTAGCTCATTTCAATGGGACAGAAGACTAAACCATGAAAATAAAAAGGGTAAATTTTTTTGGCATCAAAATATTTGCTTCATTTAAAAAAACTACAGACCGCATTTAAATCACGCATACAAATTAAGACTTACGGTCAAACTTTGGAGTCAAACACAGCGTATTGCTTCTACTTGGAAAAGATTCCATTGATACAGATTTCTTCAGTGTCGCGTGAGTATCGTTTAGACCTACAACAAATTCAGCTTTGATGTACAATTATGCTTTCACTTGAATAAGATATCAATACTTTAAACTCAGTAAATGAAAATAAAACCATGATTTAAAGGGCATAGTTGAAGGAAGCAGGAATCGATCGACTGCAAGACTCGATCAAATTATTTTAAATAGAAACAGCTTGCAACGTCAGTCTGCTCGTTAGATTATAAGGTAGGGTTACATCAGGCCGTCAGGCTGCATTTGCGGAAGAGTTCTTCCGGGAATCCGGCCTGACAACTTGATGTATCATTTTCACGTCGACAGCCGGTCTTCCCACAAGACATGTCTTAATGCAAGCGATGGCAATATGCCATATACATGGTGGTTAATGGGAAGACGGTGGAACGACGATGTGAAGACGTAGTGCAAGCACACGCATCTTTCTAGGAGCACTGTCTTGCCGCAAGATGCGTTGTCATGTGTTGCTCCTGAAGAAAACCGGAATCCGCTTCTGACGACCTATGTACAATGTACACTGTGACTCGAAAGTAAAGGATCCAATGAATTTCTTCAATCACTACGAAACGCAATAAGCGTTGTCAATTAAAATTTTAACGCATTAACTTGGGTCATTGCTTCATATATCTGCCAATTTTTGGTGATTTTCATCGAGCGGTTAAGAAGATACGAGTAATCAAAGTTGACCTACAAGGAAACGCATCAACCAAGCTGGGAAACTGCTTAATTGCTATCTGCATCAACAATTTTGTGATAACGTTCTCTTTTATATTCCAATTCAATAATTGTTAGCAATCCAGGAATATACACTTCATGTTTCAGTAAGATCTGGTTCCAACGTGCACATGAAACGATCGAAGAGAGGGGTAAAAAGGAAGACTGTCACAAAGCGCTGGGCGTCGAAGAGGCGTGCTGCTAATTATCCAAATTTAGCAGCGTGGTGCTTGTTACGAAAACGCGACAGAAAAAAATTAACGTCTAACACCTGAAGCATGGAATAACCAACAATTTGTACAAATTTGAACATTCTGTACTTATCACAAAGATACGCAGCAGCGTGAACAATTATTGGCTGGCTAAAGAGGTGCAAACGGCAATTAAGCAGTTTCCCAGCATGGTTGATGAGTTTTTTTGCAGGTCAACTTTGATTTTTTGTATTTTTGTAACCGCTCGATGAAATTGAACAAAAATTGACAGAAATATGAAGCAATGATTCAAGTTAATGTTTAAAAAATTTAATTGCCTTTAGTGTCCAGGACACTCGTCTAGGCCCTTAGAGTCTTATTTTCAGCATGACATAAAAAATGCACCGCGAGCTTGCTCAGCCCCTCGTTAACATAAATATGTATGCCCCGGTTACCTGAAATGATCCTAATGAGAAAAAATTATGGGCCAAATCTTTGAATGGTATTTAAAGAATCTAGCACATGTTAAACAGGTCAAAACACAGCAAGGCATGTGTTGCAGTCATATGCAACATAGGCCTATTGGAGTCTATAGAATGCGTGGGTTTTTGGTATGCCTATGTAATAGTATGACTAATAGTAATAGTATGATGGGAATAGTAACCCACGGTGCCTAGTTGACATTGACAAATCATGAATATGCATACTGCCATATTTGTAACCAATCGCAGTTCGAGGAACTGGATCCTTTGCATATACTTTATAGCCATTTATACCAATGACTAGACGTATATACAAATGCATAGACTTGCTGAAGCAGTGGAATGCAAGGCCGCTGCATAGCGCAATAAGCTGGTAGATTCTGGTAGGCTCTAGAAAGTAGGCCCGCTTATATAAATAAGCAGTGCCACAGTCCTTGTGGAAAATTGTGATTCCTTTCTTTTTTGTCTAAATTACACTGTTTGACTTTCTTTTTTTTCTTTTTTTTTCTCATCTTTATTACTTCAAGACAAGACAATGCAGAAATACAGGCATAGGCATGAAGTAATAAGGGCAGCTAAAGAGGGAACGCATTCCCTGTGACAGCCACTGGCAGAGCTATGCGGCTTTGCCAATGACTGTATAACTATTACAGCCCCTATTACGGCCCCTATTACGGCCCCTATTACGGCCCCTATTATGGCCCCTATTATGGTACAAATTAACCGGCAGTACATCAGATTTTAAAAATAACACAAAAATAATAAATGTAACTTAAATACTAAATAGGCTAGCAAGCAGAAATGTAGCATCAAAAACAACATGCGAAAAAGGGAAAGAATGAAAAGCAAGTTCAGCGTAAGCCAATTGCCAGTGTAGCTTATTCGGGTTTCGGCGAAACTATACATTAGGCAATTTCAGAGACATACATTGTACATTGGCTTGTATTATTTAACGTAACTCGTGATTGACATACCTGCACTACTTTAATAATTAATGTTCTGTTCGGCCTGGGTGCGTGCATTGCTTGGTGTTTGTGATCGCAGTGTGTTATCAACACAGCTAGTTCCCCCCACAAAATAGTGATTGCAGAGAAATCCCCCAGTAACCCGCGCTGCAATAGTTGGTGGAGTTTGGGATCATCTCTGCACCTCTAGCTGCCAAGCCCCTCGCCATTCTCGACAAAATTCATTCGTGTGAATTCCGACCCGCACGTTCGACGGACGACCATGGACAGCAGGCGCTTTAGGGACCTAGAAGCGGCTTTAGACTGACCCCCCTTCGAACCTGCGCATCGCACCCCGCATCAACGCCTCACGGGACGATAACACCCAAAACCAAACCAAGCCGTCCCTCTCGCATCAAACTTCTTCACCCGCCTCCTCACCAGCCCCATCACCCTCCTCACCAGCCTCTTCACCAGCCTTCCGACCTGCTTCTTCATCAATCAGCCTCCTCACCAGCCTCTGCGCCAGCCTCTTCAACTACCTTTTCATCAGCCTCTTTGCCAACCTCTGCATCAGCCTTCTCACCAGCCTCATCATCATTCTCTTCACTAATCTCCACGCAAACCCTTTCACCAAGCAATCATCACCAAGCCTCACCACCACCGCTTCAACAGCCTTCTCACCAGCCTCATCCCAAGCCCCGCTCCAAACACCATCGATGCCGAACCCTATCGCCTCACCAGCCTAATCACCCGTCGTATCACCAAGCCTCATCACCAAATCCCACTCCAAATCGCACCGACGCACCGAGACGAACCGCTGCGCCAAGCATCACCAAGCATACAGCTTCAAGTAAGCTACACCGCTGTCCGCTATCTAGTTTCGGACCAACCAATCACTTGCACCTAGCCAGCAACGATTAGGCCGGAGTAGCAATATCAGAAACTCGAGCTATAAGGCTATAATAATTAATGATGGCTACAACCGCATCAGCGATTATTAATGATTAATACAAATAATTGTTATCAACTGCATTTGGAAGCAAACGAGGAAAATAGCAGAACGGAAGACAAGAGAAAATAAACATAGCATTCATACCCGATAAAAAACTGGAAAACGATATTCAGATTAAGAGCGAAACAACTTTTAGTTTGGAAAACAAACCGAATGAAGAACGGATACAGCAACGAAATTTAACCGTGGGCTATAGGCCTAGCAATCGACAAAATCGATGAGCGTTTGTATTTGAAGTCAGAAATGAAAAACTCAGAAATGATAAACAGCCCCGCACAGAGGATACTTGAAACGTCTGTGAGTTTCTTTAAGTTTCTTTGAAGAAAACAACAACAATGGATCGATCAAGAAACAGCAAAGCGCTCAAGGTACGGATGAAAGAGAAAGAACAACGTACCGTATGTAAAATATAAAACAACGAAATAAACAATAAGCAAAGGAAAAAACGCTATGAAAGACTAAAAAAAACAGAAACACAAGAAAGCAAAGTAAGTGACGTTCAAGAAGGATCTGAGCAGTAATACATTTTTGTGTGAGCAGGACAAACCGTACGACATAGGCACAAGATAATGTAGACACAAGGCATTTTGAACAGAACCGATTCAACCGAAACAGGAACCACAGAGGCTTTCAAGCAGAAACTTGACACTAAACAAACAAAACGTGAAGAATCAAGCAGACGCATCAGATAAATATTGGACACCGATAAATATGAGATCATGAGATGAAGAAAGAACGAAGGCTCCAACATGACGTCATGGGGGCGCGAGACCCATAACGTCATACAACAAAACATACCTGTTTTAAGGAGCAAAGACATTAAGGATATACCGCTATCCAAGCAACGAGAAACTACTACTGGAACACGAAGCAACCCGAGTAGTATAATCAACTACTATCAAGAGAATGCAATAGAATCAAACAATGATCGACAAGTCGACCGAACTTAGATCGACCGAAACCGATACGAAGCTGAAACAGAAGATGAAACAGAAGCCGAGACGTAAACTAGTATCAACCGAAGCAAAGAACAACCCTGAAGCACAGAGAACTTTCACAGTCTAATAGCCTGTACCTGACGAACAGAATTAGAAAATGACATGCTGACGTCACCAATAGTAGCCTAGCCATCTACAACGGGATGCTCACTGCCCATGGGAACAGTTAGTGTCGACTTGGACGTCATTCTAAACTAAATTCGAAGTCTGAAACAATTGTCAACATCTGTCATCGCCTCTAGATGATTTTAAAAATCAGCGGAAGGAGAGTGGAAGCAGTACTCTACAGTACTAAGCAGTACTCAACCGAGACATAACCGAAGCAAAGTAACAAGTAACCCGTAAACGAACGAAACCCATGAGCCGTAACGAGAGAATCTCGTGTGCCTCCACAATCGAACTAACCAGTACTTACAAGCCACAACACAAGACGGGCTTGTGTAGCTTGCAGCAGGAAATGCACAGCAAATATTTAGACAACAAAAATAATAGCAAACTTGTTCATCTTGCAGGATTTGGGACGCTAGATCAGGCAAGAAGAGACATCGGGAATAGATAACAGGCAGCTTAGCTAACTGTCAGTCATCGATTTATGAGAGTTTGTTTTAAAATGTATGTCGTGTACGACTCCAGCCCGCATAGCATTGTGCATTTGCCTCGAGCACCCAGCACAACCATACTCGGCTCGGTGTCTCGCAACCAGGGTGCGTCAAAGTGTAACCAATATACCGCTTTGCGACCCGAGAACAACTAACCTCTGAGAACCATCGTACCATAACGAACGAAACTCGTGTACCGCCACGAAAGAACCCCGTGTACCCTAACCAACAAAACCTGCGAACCGCCGCGAACGAATCAACGTATCACCCATAAGCCAGAACGCTTATAGAACGATCGTCTAGACGACCCACAGAGAACGCAGCGAACACACATGCATGTTGACTACATACAAAGTACGATAAAAGAAGTATTCCACTACATTACGACAAAAGAGTGCCGTAATCCCCGTCACTCCAATCTTATGCAGCCGCCACCAGTTATAGGGCCTGCATGGTGGTGATAATAAAGGAACGTAGACGCTAATTCACACGACGAAGAGAACAACAAGAACTCTACCCACGCGCACGTAACCGTTGTTAACTTTTGGCATAACGGTGACTTTGAAGCACCTGGCTTGCATACCCGTGAAACCTTATATACGCATGATGCTCAAGGAAACCGAAAATCAACACAACAGAATCAAGTCAAACATGTCAACAATGACACGTTATCGTGAAGTCATTGCAATCAAGGTCTTAGTGACTATACCGAATCATAGCAATGAAACAAGCTGATCACTTGTATTCAGATTACTACTACACCTGCCCGACATACGATCGTCCTGCGTGTAGGCCTACGCTGCGCAGAGCGAACGAAAGACAAAAAAACATCACGTCAACATTACGATGGGCAGAAGAAGGAAGGAGAATATTCACAGAAAAAATGTTCACGTGGATATAGAGCCATCGATAAGACTTGATTTCAATTTTCTTTATACCAGTGCACATGTTATATCGTTAACTGAACACCAGAATATCATGCAAAAATCATGAAGGAATAAACTGAAAATTACCGGATGTAGAATCATATCACTGATGCTATCTGACTACACATTTAGAGAACATAGAAATACCATACATGTTCTATTTCGATATCATTATAGTGAGTTAAACTACCAAATATGTCAACTTTCGTCAATTGGTCATTTGATCCCAATGAGACATACCATACATGTTCTATTTTGATATCATTATAGTGAGTTAAACTACCGAATATGTCAACTTTCGTCAATTGGTCATTTGATTCCAATAAGACACTTCATCTCGTTGGAGACATTTCATCTCATGGATATTTAATCCACTACATGTTTATAACAAAGAAAGCCATTGTAGTAGAGGGCGTCAAAGTTCCATCAACGCTGGAGTGGATTTCAGGCTCGAGTTTGGCTGAACACTATTATTTGTTGTGAGAGAGACGGCGAAAGACCAATCAGGTACTCGAGCCGACGCGGTCGCTTGGCCAGATTTACCACAGCACAAAGTCAGTGAGCACATGCTCCGCTTCATCAGAATCTACAATGTACCACTCCAGTGCATTGAAATACCAGCGCCTTCTACTCAGAGGACAAACGTGAAGCTACGACTGCAAGGGCGGTTGCACATTGCTGTAGTTTGGGAAAAATAAATTAGATGAAAGAGAAAATGTACAATCTGATCAAGCAGCGAGACTGAAGAAATTTTCACTCACAATCAGCTTAGTGAAATGACAATGTCATCTGCAAGTTATCTGCTGTTTTACCGGACGAGGAAACACCGAATTATTATACAATAGCAACGAACATCATGAAGACTGAAAATAAATGAGATAATGAATCGGAGAGACGACTACACTAAAAGTGAAGTTATTTCATCCATCGGAATTTGATTCAAGAAAAAAATCAAGTCTTGATTTACAACCGTCACCCACTTGTGCAATATTTAGCTACGTTATCAACCGCGACGTCATCATGGACTTAGTGACGTCATCATGTCACTTACATCACACAGCTACATCATCCTTGCGTGCCACGTGTCACGAGAAATCAGAATGTCATGCCACAACAACAAGTATACAAAAATTTTCAACGGCCAAAAAAAACAGGAGGGGCAGTAAATGGAAAAATGAAACTGGAGATTTTTTTTTTTTTTTTTTCATCCAACTTCAAAAGTCGCTTGAAATTTAAACAGCTCCAAAACAATACAATGAGTCAAAATATAGTCGTCAAGAGAGACTTCTCAAACTATGCCCTTAGACCCTTGAACCTGCTCAGTAGCCTACTGGGAAAAATCAGATTGCATAAAAAAAATATATGTAAAACAAGAAAATGGAAAAAATATGAACGTACGCTAACAATTGTCATAGTGACAGATATCTTCCCATAAGAAGAAATTATGTCAATCATAAACACGATGCAGCATATTAATCAGACCCGCTGCGTCAACCAGCGTACAGAATCATGTACACGTCTCAAATATCATCCCGAGTCTCACCGATAAACTCAGCAAGAAAACAACGGTCAACTATAGCTATATAATTATGGGCTACATGACGCATAAAACACGATCGAGGCCTATTTAGGACTAGGCCCATCGGATGAAAGTGAGCAGATTTAAGAACAGATGCAACGCGACAACAATGACGCGGCAACGTGACGTCATTGCACACATGGAGTTTGTGTTCAACTATTATTGATGTCAACGAAGAAAATCATCCAAACGCAGAAAATATCCAATCTGATTGCAACGCTCGAATAGAAACGTGACATCAACTAACCACGTCTTTGTGACACGGGCGCGCGCTCGTCTGTACCCTCAAATGCAAGAGTGTTCAACACTTCAACTGAACGTGGAGCCTCGGCACTCGACGTTGACGAGCCCCAGCCTTCAACCTCCATCAGTCGGCACGCCTAGTGCTATATAACCACCACCCCCTTCCTCCCATTCATGGACATTCACCGACTCCACTCCTCGACCTTCATCAACCTGCACATCTCGCACTACCTCCTCCTCCCCTTCCGCTCCACAATCTTCTTTCACAAGATTCAAACCAACGACTTCATGAGACACGACTCGACCCTGCGGAGGGAGCGACCCTCATTGTTTTTTAGAATGTAATATCAGAGTTTTTCAAATTTTGGGAAAAGATTGCAAATAACATTTAGGTTCTTTATACGGTGAGCATTGATGTATCAGATGTACCGTAACAGATTATTATTGTTTATTAGTTTAAAAGTATCCTACGTTAATAAAGTTAATACAGTTTATTGTGGGTCAAGCCTGGTAGCTTGACATTGCTGAGCCGGTGGCATATGTTGCAGTCATATGCAACATAGGCCTATTTGAGTCTATAGAATGCGTGGATTTTTGGCATGCTTATGTAATAGTATGACTGCGGGCCCACGGTGTCTAGTTGACATTGACAATCTATGAATATGCATACTGCCATATTTGTAACCAATCGCAGTTCGAGGAACTGGGTCCTTTGCATATACTTCATAGCCATTTATACCAATGACTAGACGTATATACAAATGCATAGACTTGCTAAAGCAGTGGAATGCAAGACCGCTGCATAGCGCAATAAGCTGGTAGATTCTGGAAGGTTCTAGAAAGTAGGCCAGCCTATTTAAATAGTGCCACAGTCCTTGTGGAAAATTGTGGTCCTTTAGGTCTTTGTCTAAATTATATCGTTTGACTTATTCGGGTTTACTCGGGTTTCGGCTAAACTATATATTAGGCAATTTCAGGGACATACATTGTACATTGGTTCGTATTCTTTAACGTAACACGTGATTGACATACCTGCATTATTTCAATAAATAATGTTTTGTTCGGCCTGGGTGCATGCATTGCTTGGTGTTTGTGCGTCGCGGTCTGTTATCAACACAGCTAGTTCCCCCCCCACAATATAGTGATTGCAGAAAAACCCCCCAGTAAACCGCTCTGCAATACATGCATCGTCGCGTGTTTAGGCAGTTACATAAAGTGGGACACTATTTTTCAGCAAAAAGTGGGACACACTTTTAAGCCTTAAAGTTGGACCTAAGTTGATAATATGATGATCCAAACATGACCAACTGTTGCACACATGTAGGCCTGTACCAGTTTAAGTTAAGATTGTGTTTAGACTTGGGCTAGAGTGACTCTGTAGCTGCCTATACTCATAGGCTGTGTAGGCTAGAGATAGGGTGTAGATTAACTTGTGGGCTAAGTTCTTTTTGGCCTAGTTTGGCCCTGCTAAGTCACTGAAATTTTAGCCCATACAGCAAACTATTTGATTCAATGGTCCGTAGTCATTACACCTGGCCATTCCTCTACTTTAGCTTGGTTATATTTAGCCTTGGACCAGTTAAATAGTTATATTACGACGTAGTTAACCTAGCGAGGCGCTGTGGTGTAGTATTGAAGGCGTTCGACAGAGAGTCCAGACGACCAGGGTTCAAGTCCCCGCACCGGCAACTATGAAACCATGGCGTTAGAGACATTTCAGCAAGGCTTTTAAACACACACGTGTCGCAAGCTTCTAACCCAGTGCCAGATAATTATTTATTTGAATAGCGCAGGAAGGGCATCAGGCCGTATAATCGAGCTCCAGCAGTCCTCATCAGGGCGAAATCGTCTAAACCTGTTTGAAAACATGGACATTAACAGATTAGACAACAAAAAGGGGGTTAGGTTTAGTTTTTTTATCTAATTTCTTGGTAATAGTCTAAGCCATCTGCATTAGATATTGACCTGGTCCAATTCTTACACTATTCGAGAGGCCTTGCTTAAGATCCTGACGATCATTGTTTAAGTGTTAGAGTGGATTCTATAGTCGTTCCTTTGTTCCCAACTTTACCTTTACCTTAGCTTAGGAGACAGTTTAACTGCAGCCCATAACCGCCATTCAAAGTAGCTTTTTGTTTAGTCCATTAAAAATAATATACGACGTCATTAAAGTATCGTGACGTCAGAGATTTCAAACAAAATAATTCATGTTGTCACTGCATTCAAATTAACGTCATTTCTCTTGGAGATTATTTTTTCTTCTTTAATGTTTATAAACATATTGCGCATTTTTCCAAATGGCAGTGAAGGGCTGCCGTTAAATTCCGTTCCTTAGCAAGAACCTTGCTTAGCCGGGCGTAAAGGTACATCTATAGAATCCACCCTTAATCTATAGTTTTCATAACCTAATTGATTGGCTTGAATTGTGTGTGTTCTTTTCTCAAGTATAAGGAAGTCACATATAAGGAAGTCAAATATCAGAAAGTCAAATCTCATATATAGGGAAGTGAAAATTTATATTTTTTACTGTCCCACTTTATCGGATACCGAATAATATGGTAAAATTAATGTCGCACTTTACATTAACGACTGTCCCACTTTACCTTAAAAATGAGATTTTAAGGCTTTGCTGGGTACCCTCACTTTATCAATCACGGTGCCACTATGCCTGAACTTGTCCCACTTTCCCTGATTTAGTCGAATAGGGGAGAGAACGCTGATTCCAACGATACCACATGAACCTGGTATTGCAACGGGTCTCAGAACTATGGCCTGTACAACCTTAGGTGTCCCACTTTCACTGAATGTACCCTATACACATTTAATGAACTCAGTACATGCAGGAGTGTTAACACCAATTGCTGTTCACATTAATTTATTCAAAATAAAATCATACTGTAACACAAATTCATCATATATTGAAGACAACTCCTTAAAGCTGTTGTTATAGTTCAAATCTTTATCGCAATGATCCTGTCACGTTCATCGCGCTGCGCTGGCCGTGGCTATTGTACCTGGCCTACTTATATGAAATGGCTAAATGCATGTATTTAGACCGTCACGGTTCGGTGGGTGAACTGTGACTAGATAGGCCATATAGGAGCCTGTATCGGTGTGCTCGTGGCCAGACGATTCGTGACGCCGGAGGAAACAGGTTGTCTGCTGAGGGTCCTAGGATATCCCTTCAGGATATTGATATTCAACTTAGCTACCGTTTAGTAGTATTGTTACTTATTTGATACAGTAAGCAGTATGGAACCTTTTGCGTAGTGGTATATTGAGTAGACCCGGCTGCTCCTGGTTTCCTGGCGGCGTCAAGTTTCGTCCAGGCCGTGGTAACATTTAAAACTTCAAAATTGGGGAAGTATAACTATTTTACCTTTTCAATTGTCTGCCGACTAGGTAGGAGGGGTTTTTCATAGGAACGT
>JAQIWG010005221.1:0-14827 GCA_034695025.1 Chamaedrilus cognettii | reverse complement strand
AGTTTGAACTGTCATGGATTCTGTACACTGCGATATTGTTATACACTGTATGTTTTCTACTGCCTTTGTGGCGAATATAGTTCTATATAATGGCAAACCATTGAGCCAATTGCCAGCAGTAGGCCAATTATAATTGACCTAACAGTATATGGTTATTTGCAATGAACGATCAATGCAATCTTTTGGAATAAAAATTCTAAATGCCGGTGCCTAGAAAATCTAAATTCAAAATGCCTACTACAATGTCGCACGTCTAAATATCACACGGTAGTGGCAAGATAGGCCCACTCACCCCGTCTAAACTAGCCGAGGGCGCAGAAGGGTTCAGTGGGCCGGGCCAGTCGATGTTAAAATAGACACTGTCCATAAAGTTGTTGAATTCCCCACTCACACCCCCGGCCAGTAACGAACAAACGAGGAGAATAAACGAGACCATTATGCACCACTGACTTGCTTTATAATTCGCCTAACAACAAGTTTAATAAGTTTTTCTAATTAGACTTGTTTACATTCTACTTCATGGGCGCGGCCATATTGCTACTGACACGTCTATTTTATTGAAGTGTGACCAGATGTTATTTGTTATTTGAGTTTTTTCTCCTTATTTTTCTTATTTCGTCGAAAGACGCCCTGGATATTGCTAAAAAGTTCCCGTTCAGAAATACAAGCTGGCCCGAAGATGTTGCACTGGAACAACTGATTATAATAGTGCTGTTTGTAAAGGGTCCAATCGTTCATAAGCAGCTACAGCAGCTGCTGCAACATTTTTGAATGATAAATGCAAACAGAAGCTATATTAAAATTAAATTAACAGAGGAGGTTTGGTGAATTCATGACCGTTTATCCCCAATTCTGCTTCTCGCATGCTGAAGTTGAGACTAAACACTATGACATAGCACTGTTATTGTTATCACAAGTTCTACGCCGGATCAATTAGCCATGCTTGCGATAATTAGCCCTCGATCAGGCCTGTAATAGTGCATTGCCGTCGCCCTCGTTATTCGATGATTAGAGAGGAATTAAAGCGCCTCTCGGGTGGGAAAATGCTTTGGCCCTGTGCGTCACTCTCTTAATACGTTATTTCATAATGTAAAGACAATGCAATGCGACACAAAATGTAGGCCTAGGTTTTCCCCTTAAAAACCTAACACACCCGTATTACAATTGGCCTTAGAAACGATAGGCCTAGAACCTGAGCGTTTTCTGACAAAATGTGTCTTTGCGCCGACGCATCGTTGAAGATCGCAACTCTAGCACAGCGACCGAACGACAGCGCGCCACGCGAGCACTATTGTTGCTTGTCGCTTTAGCGTCGCGACGATAACGAACAAACGCCCCGCCTCCTTTCTCCGTACCACGCCCACGTTTGCCTTCTTCGCCCAATCAGAGCATCCAACGAGTTTCTCGCGATTTCGTAAAGAGATAACGAGCCTGTCCTTCAGAGAACTCGTGGGAATTGAAGAATTGCTGCGACCTATTGCAGCAGAGCTGATCTCAAAATACCCAATGCCAGTCTTGCCAGTCTCCCATAATGAGGATTCTAAGATATAGCGCGCGCCGTCGAAAGTTTTCGTTATAAGGGAATAAGCGCACTTCTTCTCCACAGTCGCGCAGTGAGTGAGTGCTCTTAGCAGAAGTTCTACACTCATCACTGCATGTAGGTCTACATAGTCTATGTAAAATGTAGACTGATACGCCCACAATACGGCACAATTGATAGAGCTGACGGTGTAAGCTTAGAAGAAACGTAATGAATCAGCCAAGTCAAGCGCCGAGCCAAACCAGGTGTAGAAGGATAGCAACAGCGAAACTAAAGCGACGGGACGACGAGATGACTAGTTGAACTGCCACCGAGCAATGATCACATTGACAGAACGTTTGGCGTATACCTGTAGGCTACAATGTGTCAAGAGTAACTTTGCTGATAGCTTTGAGCATATTGATATTGATAGCAAATCAAAGCGACAGCCTGATACAGTTGCAAATCTTGCTTTAATACAAGCCCAATGGTCGCCAAGGCTTAAGGACAATTCACGCGTTGAGCGGGGTAGACTAGTTACAGTAGCCTATAGAATCATATTTTTCGCGCTAGTTTTTGCGCTTAGCCTAATTTTAGCTTAGCAGGTTTTGCTATCTCAAGCTAGGAGGAGTGGAGAAATTGTTACCTCCGAGCAGCCAAGATCGATAGCGGTATAGCCAAGAACACATTTTCATGACTTTGTTTGCAACAGTTACTGCAGAACGCCATGGCTCCGACGCAGTATAAGGATACAACAGATACAAAATCAACAGAAGTAGCCAAGCTTTTCAAGCTCGTATGCGTTCAGTTGATATAATACAAAACATTTTCCAGTTCATCATCGCATGTTCTCCATGTCCCATAGTTACGGAAGCGCCTCCGCAGCAACCGGACTCAGCGACCTGATGGCCTACACTCAAGCTCACTCCGGATACCTCCCGGGATCCGGGGCCTTCCACTCTGGAGCGCCTTCCATGTCCTCGGACGGGGTTCAATCATATTTGACTTCCGCCTACGGATGCTCCGGGGGGCCCGGGGGGTCAGAGATCCCGTCGTTCTACGGGGGGGAGCAGGGGCATGCGCACGGGGCGAGGAGTCCGTCTGCAGGGGGGTGGTACACACCCAGCCCGGACCAACGCCTATCCAGTGAGAAACTTTTAAAATACGATATGGGGCTATTAATAGATTATTTCAGCGATATGAATTATCTCAGGCCTACCAATGACTAGGTTATAATGCTTGCGCATGGCAACATAATAATTCTGATGGTTTGTAGGCCTGTACTCTCAATAAAATTTGATGTTTTGATTTTATGGATGTCAAAACTGAAATCGGCTGTAATCTTAATAAAATTTGAAGTTAGATTTTATGGGTGTCAAAACTGGATTCCATAGACATCATTTTCGCATTTTAATTTGTTGCCAACGTCGGAGGGACACTTAGTCTACATTAAACATTAGTGTAGTTGTCACGTTATGTATGCCTGGATCTGTAAGCCTATTTTTACATCACCGACTATACAGCATGAAATTTTCGCGTGCGTGTCATTTTGTCAAATTTTTGCGAATCAGTCAAACTTGAGAAAACGACATGCACAATAAAAAAGCTGCATGCAGAAGCTGTATAGGGATGCATAATATGCGAAAGGGCAGTCTTCAAACACGTAACAATTAAGTGCAGTTCAATTTCTTGGAGCCAAAACGGCGTAAATAACATTGAGCAATATTAGAATTTAATGTTTTACAGGATAAATTATTTTGAATAGTTGCGTTTGTAATTATTTCTACCGTTGTGCTGCCGCAGTCCCACGTTGGATGGACGCGAGCCCCTGCGGCGCCAGCCCCTTCCCCTCCCCCATGTCGCATCACGCCTACCCCCACAACATGATGTCCTCCTCCTTTACCTACCACGCCATGGGCCCCGGGGGCTCCACGGGGGGCTTTGACCCCCACCACCCGAGCGCCGCGCGCTATCCCCTCTCCTTCGCGTTCGCGCAGCGCCGCAAGCGCCGAATTCTGTTCGCGCAGGCGCAGATCTACGAACTGGAGCGTCGCTTTAAGCAGCAGCGGTACTTGTCCGCCCCTGAGAGGGAACACCTAGCGAGTGGAGTGGGTCTCACGCCAACCCAGGTGAAGATCTGGTTCCAGAATCATCGCTACAAGACGAAGAAATCGGCGAAGGACAAGAGCCACTCGGACAACCAGCAGCAGCAGAAGCAACAGCGGGGCGATGCTAAGCCTCCGGTGGCTGCCAGCATGAGTGCTGGGTCGCCAAAGCGTCCTGCCGTCCCGGTCCTGGTGAAGGATGGAAAACCTTGCGGAACGATATCCGGCGCCGGAGCAACTTCCAGTGGAAGTGGAAGAGACGCCGATCGGAGTTACCGTCTCGAACATTCCCCGATACCGCACGGTAAGGCGATTGGTGAGGTAGGAGGGGCGCATTCCCAGGCCTTGCCCCCTGCTGGTACCGCGTTCAAAGCTTCGCATTTGAAGCAGGAGAACTCGGAGCATCATTCAGCCGCTGGCGGCCTGGCGCCTGCTGGTGGAGGATATGGGGTGACCAGAGCTAGCATGAGTGCCGTGGAACCTGCGGACAGCACTGTGGGACTTTCGCAGCGTCTGGGCACACTCGGGTCAGATCTCATGCACCACCAGCAGGCAGGAGGCATGCTCGGACTGGGGGGATATTTTCAGGGATTAGGGGGGGCCGGGTCGCCCCCTGGGTCCGTGTCGATAATGTCCGCGATGGCTGGCTGCTCCCCCTACACCCCGGCGACGTCGGGTAGGGCGGCTTTGTTTGGGGGGACTCTGCAGCCGTCTGGGAAAAACTATCTGTTCAACGATAGAACTTGGTGAGATCAGTGAAGATAGCTGATTGATGTCCACCATTGGTTCTGGTGGTTTATGGGTTTAAGGACAGTGTGTAGTAACAAAGACTATTACAATACGATTCTGTGCCTCTGGGCCAAGGATGAACCTCTCCCCTTTTTTTAGTCGTTTCCTATGACTCGCCCGGGAACTCCCTGCCTGGGGCAGGGATTCGCGAGCTCACCCTTACTCTCCCGTGGCTTCGCCAGTGGCTGCATGTCATGCTTTAGTAAGCATGTAGTGTTAGTTTTAAGTTGTGCAATTGTGGAGTCGTTAAAGTGTATTTGCGCTACAGATCCCCCCCCCCTGATCCTGAGTTCTGTCGTGGATGTCCATTGGCAAAAAATTAGATATTTGAAGGGCCCAAAAAGAAGAACATGGGCCGGAATTTTATTAGGGAACCCCCACTACTAATAATAATGTTTAACCACTGTCGATACAAGTTAACTATGTCAATGAATGCAAGTATTTTATTTATTGTCGCCATAATAATTATATTGTTAGTTGTGTGGGTAATCGATAAGCAGGGTACGCTAGTGTTAATATTTGAGTTTAGTATTCGTATTGATTAACATGTGTTTTCTTTTTGATCGCATTTACGTGTTTCGGAGTAACAGGGTAACTATGTACATGCATGTAGGCTTAGTGTTTATGTTTCCAGTGCATATATATAGAAGCGACAGGGTAAGTAATTTGGCAAATTATGACTATGTCTTTTTGCTCGTATAATGTATACACTGGTTAATAATTTAATGTTAAATTTTTGTTTATGTTTTAAGTGCGTATAAATAGAAGCGACAGGGTACAGCCTATTATTGTGGGCCTGATTTGGCACACCATGATCATGTCTTTTTGCTTGTGTAATGTATAGCCTAGTGTATACTACAATAGTTAATAATTTCATGTGAAATTTATTGACATTGAATTTGAAATTCTTTTGCCAATAGTGTGTTAATAATAATAATTATTGGACAATTGCATTTTTTAAAATTCGATGTAGCGGTTATCGTGCATTATATGATGGATAAAACATCAAAACAATGCGTACAGGTATAGTGTATTTTCTCTAGATCACAGTGATTTTACGGTGTAGGAAGACGCAGGAAGCGACATAAATGACTACGACTATGCCCCCCCCCCCCAAACTTGGGTTTTGTACCAGTGTTAAGACCATTGAATTTGGCGATATCTCCCCGCCTCCCTAATAAACTGTTGTTTTAGCCACAGCTTGTGATGACTATTATATAAAGGTTGACTTGATGATAGCTAAACGATTGATCTTGGACAAAAGTACTGAAATAGTCTATTTCTTTTCACTCTAAATTCAAATTGGCTTATGCAAAATTGCCTGCAGTCATTCTTCCTATAGGCGCGAAGAAGAAATGATGGCGTTATTGAGCTTCATACTAATCACTTCACATAATATTCTGTGTGTTATTTAATGATCGATCGATGTGCATAAGTTCGATTTAAATTTATTGATGTATCGACATTTTTCGCATAATAATTTTTGTGGACAAGAATTACATTGCGGTAACTGTTTCAAATTATGTCGTGATGCTTTCGCGTCTTCGTTGCTCCCGTTTTAATATCAGGCCTATAGCCAATCAACAAAAGCAACAAAAGCAACAAAAGCAACAGAAACAACAAAAACAATCAAATTGAAGCTTACTCATTGTTGTTTCTCTGATATGCTGTGACTGAAAAATGACTACTATAGGTCTACAAGCAACGGGTCAAATGTTCTCATGATTTACATGACATTGTAGCCTTCTGTTTAGCTATCCTTTCTTACCTTCCTTGCTTAGCTATATATTTTGATTATGTCTATCAATTTGATTTTAAATAATCTCGATATATATATTTTACTATTTTCTCGAAAATATTTGCATGTGGGTTCAGGGCTTACGTCGCTGAACCGCCCCCTCCTCCCCTCTCCTAAAATTTCATTCAACCTCACAACCCTCAACCCACCTTGCCTTCGCCTTTCTGAATATACCCGTGTCACACTCAAGAGGTCGAGTTCAAATGAAATCAGCTTCGGCTCGTTTCCATCGGATCGCCATAGAATCAGTTGGGTATTTAGAGGTTTAGCGTGAAGCGGACGATTCGCAGTGAAAGCCACTGCATGCAAGCCCCCGGGTGAACTGACCCTTAGGACTGCGTGGTAGTCTATGTATACTAAACTAACGCCGCGAGAAAGTGACACCTTTGCCTTATCGGCACACACATGACATTGTGTACACCTAGAATCCAGTGGCGGGGCCAGAAAATTTGACGGGGGGGAGAGGGGGGAGGGGTGAGACTGAGTCAAAAATTCAGTTTGAAAGAAAAATAAGCTCTTATTAATACAAGCCTGGATATTCTAAAATTGCATCAGAGAAAGCAAAGTGAAACTTTCACAGTGCCGCTGATCGCATTCGCTATAGGCTGGGAGAAAAATCTGTAAGCCCTAAATTAATTTCCTGTAACATTTCTGATAGACGACGCATCCATTTCTGTATCCTAACTCATTCAGTGACCCCGGGAAAAAGTGATAATCCTTCTCTGACCTATGTTTGTTTAAGATTAGCTCTTCTGTTAACTTCCTTGGTAAATAGATCTACCACATGAAAGTATAGCCAAAGGCAAGTTTACAGCATAAGCTTACAGGCATTATGACTCTTGTCGCATGCACTCAATATGGTTGAGTATAATGTCCCACATTGAAGACGCGTCAGACTCAATCCTTTGCTCAAATATTGAGCGCCAACAAAGACACGGATGCCCCACTTGTCGTCCGCTAAATATTCTCGCTCTTTAGTTGAGCTGAAAATGCGAGAAATTAGTGACAGACTGGTTAGAATGGGCTCGATGCGAAACGGCGAGCGCTAACTAAGGTAATTAGAACGAGCTGCGGAGCGTGATGCATTGTGGGACGTTACGACGCGATTTGACGCTTGTCGATTTTCCCAAGGCTTTCGATAAAGTAAGGCGGATGAGGCTCGCCGTTCTGTGGAACAGCGGCTCTTCATGTCAGCGTCAATTAAGAAATGAGCATATTAGCTGTCTTTAACGTAGACGAATAAGAGGCCTGTCCTGTCGTCCACTGCATCCTAGATTCTTTCAAAGAGGAAAACGCTTTCGAAGCTGTGTGTGCGGGAAAAATATAGTATAGCTTATAGTTCCGGTTTGCAAGGTTTGTAACCTTAGCCTTAGCGTGCCTACCAAGGCACCCGCTGCACGTAGGGGAACAAAGAATTGGCTTGCAGCTCAGAGCTTCCCGAGCGAGTCGTAAAAGACGATTAAAGAGGGAGGAGCGGTAGGTGCCTGGCTCTCAGCATAGAACCGGACTGTAGTAGTCTTCGTTACTGCACATGATCCTTAGACTCCCAAAATCACAAACTACAATAGACCCAGTTTAGGATGGGACAATACACACTCGCCATAATTAATTAAAGGCGACGATTTGACGTAATACTTCAACGTGACTAAAGTAATTTGAATTCATTAATCATACGTGAGAGAACATTGATTTATCGCATGCCCCACGGTTAAACGGGTATACATAATCGCTAATACACACAGCGCATCACGAACAGAAAGAAAAGCGAGCCTGCACAGCTTCGCTGCAAGCATTGTATTCTATGTACTGGCTTACAAACCTCCGTTTAACACCCCCTGCACCTCCACCACTAAAGACCATCCCCACACCCCACCCCCTTTCTTCAACACCCCTTGCTCTGCCACACACTCCCCCTCTCCCTCTCACACACGCACACACAGGCCTGTACCCAGTCAGCTATAACCGAACATCCGGCGCCAAAATGTGCACTCAACCCATAAACGCACCCAAAATGTGCACTCAACCCATAAACGCACACGAGTATTGAGGCCTCCAGTTCGCCAAGGAATGCACTAGAACGACCCCGACTGGCTCCCAAGCCCTTGCCTTGTACCTCGCTTTTCGCGATCATGGCTATAGAGGCATAGCTGCAGCCTATAGTATAGCCTATACGAAACGGCGATGGTTTGCAAAATAATAATGATTGACGCTATTGTGGGAAGCGTTGTCAATGAGAGGCGATAGAGGCGACACAATCAGCGGGGCCGCATCGACTCGGCAGGGGGCGCCAGCGGAGGGGTCACCGGAGGGGCTATTATACGCCTGCAGGGGTGCCGTTGTCACCGTCACAGTGTACGCCTGGTCTCACGGGCCGGGGCGCTAAACCATGTACACACACACGTACGCTGCGTAGTCATATCTATCGCAGCCGTTTATATAATTTTAAATTGTGTTTGATGGTAATTTATGCGGTAAGGTTACGTTTGGGATTGCTTAATTGTTTATGGGTTAGGTAATGGTTTTGGCTGCATCGCAATCCAAATCAACTCGTGAACCAAACCCAAGCCATTGCGACCGATACGAGCAAATTTTATGTAATAAATTAAAATTGAATAACGCGCGTCTTATTGATGAGGTTGGAACACAAACACAGCACAGGTATAGGCTATGCAACCTGAAATGTGCTGGGCGATCGTTCTCAGCGCACGTTGAATTGACGTAGGTTATACATTGTATGCCTTTCAGTGTCGCCTACATGTACATTGTCATATGCATGCTACGTGGCGCACTTTATTCATAATAGCTGCAATTGAGTACTAAATTTAATAAGAAATAAATGACGTAGAGTACGCGGTAATTGTATAGCATGTTGCTGAAGTATATTGCTTGATGCGCGTACAGTGTGCACTGCACAGTCTCAGAGGCGATGATCCTCCACGAAGAAGATTGACATGAAGCTGACATGTCATGGCGGCCAGAGGACACGATCAGACAAAACACGCAGAGGTCCCGGCGGGTCGTGCATTCTGTCATGTCTATTAGTGCGAGGGGAAAACAAGAGAGCAGCGAATCGCATAATTACCAGTGCGTGCTCACAGCCGTCCAGACCTTCGGATTATAAGCCGTTAATGGCATTCCATTTTTAAATCATCAAGTTTTATTGTTGAAAGCGCCCGTTGCCCATTACCATTAGATTACATAGACCCACACGCCCGTAATGGCTTCGTTGACTTAATTGGTCACTGTGATTTGACAACTGTTAGGCAGAACTTAGGCTACGTCAATGGACCTACAGCCATGATGCAGGTGCATGATTGGTTGATAGGTGGCTCAAAAGCGATTCACCTACATTGTAGTCAGACCTGTGGTCCTATTGTCCCCGAAAGTGATATTTCGACCGTGAAACGTTAGTAAAACTAACCGCTATACTTCCGTGCAACCTGCATATGCATGCACATGCACATGCACATGCACATGCACATGCACATGCACATGCACATGCACATGCACATGCACATGCACATGCATCCATGCACACGCATCCATGCACACGCATCGTCTAAAAAATCCATCACTAATTTTAGGCTTAACCATAATGCAACCTATCGCCGTTCAAGGGCAGGCAGCTCGAACACGTAATACTAATTACACCACTCGTCTTTATGCCGTCCGCTAGTTCCACTTGGGATTAATAAATTAATAAACCGCGATAAAATCGAGATCGCCGCCCCACGTGTTAGCGGCGCGCGGTCAATGCTCGGGCTGTGAAGGCGTCGTATGCGCGCGGACCGCAGGCGCACGCACGCAGGCGCACGCACGCAGGCGCACGCACGTGTCCGCACTTGACATCACACGCTTTGTCTGAGTCCGGCTGCAGCGGAGCATGCGGCAACACGGGTTCAAAGTCGGCACTGCTTGCCTGCAACTTGTCCTACGAGCGCTACTCTCAAAGAAGTTTCATGGTGAAAGCAACTGCTGCAAAAGTCGCAAACTTTAGCAGCAGCTGCACCAGCAGCAGCAGCAGCAGCAGCACCAGCAGCAGCAGCAGCAGCAGCAGCAGCAGCAGCAGTAACAGTAGCAGCAGTAACAGTAGCAGCAGTAGGCCTAGGCCCTATGAGATAATGATCGCACTTTTTGTAATTCGAGTTACTGCAGGTCAATGACTAATTAAAAGCGTGAAGCACTATATAGTGGATTTAAATGATAGAGTTTTACACTTTCTTGCAATGTACTGCACGTGTTCAATATTTTTTATGCAGATAGATTTGGAAATTGAAGCACGTATTTTGAAATTGACATGTCATTAATTTTCTCTGTATCGATAAGTTTAAAATGATCGAGCTTTGAAAGATGAAATGCGCAGAGCGTGGACAACGTAAGCGCGTCTGGAGAGTGTCGCACCGAGCGCCTGTATACTCTAGATTATGAACATGGCTGCGTGATCATCCGACATGACATTACAGTATATTTGCTGTATATTGCCAGGCTGTCGCGTCGGAATAAAGATATTTGCTTTGATTTGAAGATGAGATCCTTAGATTAGGACCCGGAATACTGCGCTTAGCGTAGCCTTTTGGCTCCGAGAAAGAGAGGGTTGCAGGCTGTAATGCGCTGCCTGGATGCGGTGCGCCGAATTTAGAATGTCGGCGACGCCATCTCAAGGGCTGCACCTGCGCCCTATCAGTGAGGACACACAGCGTGAAGAGCGCAGACCTCTGGACGGGCATATAATCACTGCTGAAGTACTGCGACTATACTGGCCGAGACAGGGCCGGTCCGGGACAGAGTCGAGATTATTATGCCGTCGATGGTTGCTGCTGCTGCTGCTGCTGCTGCTGCGTGGCCGAGTGGCGCTTTGATGACTGTTTGCTGAATCCAGCATTCATCCGCGCCGTGGTGTGGCACTGTCGTAGTTTGCACGAGTAGCCGTGGAAGAGATTCAGCGAATGAAGAAACGGGAGACTGTTAGCCTTTACTAAGAACATAAAATGTTTTATGCAGAAAAATGTGCTTTTTTAAAATGGCGAACTTATCATGTAGATCACTCGTAGCGGGTATAGGTTCGTAAAAGAACAATTTCTAAAGAACGGTTGGTTGTAATGAAATGAAGTTGACTGTTGCTTAGCTAAACGGCTCGCATTACAATAGCCTATTCTCTGATTGCATACTTTGATAACATTATGTTCTTTGCCCTCTACTTTAAGCCTGCCCTGCTGCGTAATATTTGCATTCAATTTATGGAATTAATAGAGCCAATGAATGATAAATAACGTAGGCGAAGGTTGTGCTCGCTAAAATAACAATAGTAGCAGCATAGGCTTCCAGAAAATCCCCTCCTCATTTTCCTTTTTCTACAAAAATCAGGACCCGACCGTTATCTCTCTGGCGATACGGACCCGCCGCGCCAACGCGTCCATATTACTCCGTAATGACTTCATCATCAGAGCTGGACTGGAGCGCAGCCACGCGACCAAGCAGGGAGATGAATTATCATCGAGACCCGGAGGGTACTCGAAGGATACTCGCTGGCGGAATTAATAATCCGTTGGAGAGCGCGGATGTCCGAAGATGATGGGAAATAGCATCGAGATGCTATAGCCTGCCCTAGCGAGGCCCTGTTTGCCATAGCGAGGCCCTGTTTGCGTTCGGAGTGTGGCTGGCGACAAGTGGTCGGAATCAAAGCAGTGTTGGCGAATAATGCGAGAGATGGTATAAGGCCTCCTTTCCAAGATGCAGATTTTGCATGCAATTTTACATGCAATTTTGCATACAATTTTGCATGCAATCATGTTAAGAAAATTACAATGTAAAATTTTCTTAACTGGGCTTCATGCAAGCCATTGTATGCATGAACCCAGTTAAGGAACAAGTCGTGCAATCGTTGTCATGACAACGGTCGTCCGTTTACCTTAGCACGGTTGCATGCAAAATTGCATGCAAAATATGCATGATTGAAAGAGACCCTAAGCTAATGGGATGGCGAACTACTTTTGTCTGTGGTTGATGATGAGTCGAATCCATTAATTGATAAAAGAGAGAGGTGCATACTTTTCAAATCAATGTATTATGACTGCTTTCATTTGTTTTCTTTGCAGAAATAGCCAACTTTGTGCTGTGTAGCTTACTTGTAGAGATCTGCATGCGCAGACCATATATTTTGATATTGCGATAGGCCTTCAAATACCGCAACACGCTTACTTTTGATATGAAGCCATATTGTCAGATTTCACACATAGTTTAGTGGCCGTTCAGAACCTGCAAAAGAGCAAAAACCTATGGTGCCAGATCTCATGTGTTTGCATGGTGCTTAATGCGCTTCCAGCATTTTTATTGTGTTTCGCGTCAGTTCTCTTAACCTAATTAATTTACACGGCGTCCACTTCGTCATGATACTGTACCATCGGCCATAATAAGTCACAATAAATAGCCTTAGTTCGCAACTCAGAGTCTCTGCGCTATTGTACAGGCTGTGCGAGCACCAAGCCTTTATTAAACTTTAGCGCACACTATAGGCCTGTACTACAGTAAGCCAACGGTAACGCACATTGCATCATCTGACCATACCCTCATTGACGACCGCTGATCTCTAACCTATGGACTCTTTGTTAACATTTGTTAAACGTTTGACGTTTTCGCCAAGTCGCTTTCACCCTCCTACAGCCGACATAGGCTATACCCAGTATTGCACCGGTCGACCTCGCGATTCTTTTTGCACGCTCTACCCCGCTCGTTTTTGACCTGAGCCTTCGCAGAACGTGCACCTGCTTTGAAATATCGTGAATGAGCAGCGAGCGTATCGCTGCGACGACGACGAATGTTATCAATTAGGCGTATCGTCGAAATGCGGGCCCTAGCTGCTCGTGTAGCGGTGTAGCTCGGATACGGGCATTGGGAGCGAGCAGGGGTCGACATGCGAACAGAAGGGACAATGGGACAATACGAGTCAATCAGTGCAGGAATCGATCGCTTAAAAGCATGACTGCCACCACGTACCCCCTCCTGCGGCGGCCTGGTCCCCGCCTTTCGTTGTCTATAATTGAGTGCGAACAGCGACTTTATAGACAAACATTGAAATAAGCGGGGGCATGGGCTGCGCTGATAATAATGGTAAACAAACAATAATGTGATGGATGCGAATCATTACACGGCTGCCCTACCCACAGCTAGATCTCTACCCTCCCAGTTTTTACTGCTTGTCGAATAAAAGCTTCATGTTGGCCAATCAGCAGAAACAAAGACCTGGAGCCTGTTTCTTAAAATACTTGCCTAATGTCTTAGGCAAATTTAGTCTCAAGAATTGTTAAGAAAATCTTAGGCAAATTTTTGCGATTGTTATTTGTTTTATACTATATTGTTTTTTTTACGGTGCCAGGCTCAATACACCAAACGATAACGTCATGGCGCTCGGTGGTTAGATTTGTTTTTTTTCAGATTTAGGATTAAGTTTAGGCTTTAAGTTAGGAAAGTTCTTAGAATCAGGCCCCAGGTTATTAAATAATGTATATCGGGTGGGATTTTACCTGAAGCGGAAAAGTAGTGCTCCCATTATGACCGAAGTTAAGTGCAGTTATATCTGATTAAGAACTATAATGAACTATACAATAATTTACAGCGTCCACCTTAACGATTCTGGCAGTTCAGCAATGGGTCATTGACGCCAGGTCTAATTCTTATAATTAAAGGTCTAGCCGTCTAGTGGTCAGTTGAATTCAGTTCACGAAATCCCGTTGTTTGAGAAATGCGTCAGTGCACGCGAGTTCCCATTGCGGCCACAAGAATGCGCGAAAACAGGGGTATAGGCTACAGTGGCGGTAAGCGATGCTGTGACTGGGGGGGGGGGGGGGGGTAATTTTTTTTTTTGCATAACAGCTTACTCAAGCTTTAGATTGCATGCGCATTATATGAACAATAAAAACAGAACCTCAAGCCTAGAAAAGAAGAGTAGGCTATTAGATAGTGGGATTGAAAGTTTGAAAATGAGTCATAAAACTAAAATATGGGAACATGAAAATATGAGATGCATTCGTGAACTGTTGCCAACACGATGCAAGCCTTAACCTTATAGGCGCATAGATGTGGAATGAGGAAATAATGTAATTTCAAAACTTCAAAGACAATCAATCACCTATAGCCTACGTGTATATGTCTCAAGGGTTCGGTGCTCTTCTGATCGCTTGGAATGACACCTATTGGCAATCGCTTTCCAGTGCGAATCCGTGAGACTATGCGACGCTGTCTGCACACATAACCGCGGCGCCTGTATAGTGTATACTGTATAGGCCCATCGATACGACAACAGTTACAGTGCAAGTCTCATACAACTGCCCGCATTCACTCGCAAATTTGAGTTATGTTGAATGGCGCGATTACCGCAGCTCTGCACCTATGCTGTAGGCCACATGAGGCACAGTAGGCTAAACACTATAGGCTAAACACTATAGGCTAAGCACTATAGGCTAAACACTATAAGCTAAACACTATAGGCTAAACACTATAAGCTAAACACTATAGGCTAAACACTATAGGCTAAACACTATAAGCTAAACACTATAAGCTAAACACTATAAGCTAAACACTATAAGCTAAACACTATAAGCTAAACACTATAAGCTAAAC